>BQNB010086605.1:0-28142 GCA_026074375.1 Tanacetum coccineum | reverse complement strand
GGTGTTAAAAGAAAATTTTATACTAAATAAAATGAATTTTAGTATAATGACAAATGTTGGACAAGGATTACTTTGACAAAAAAAAAACTTAAGAAGTGATCCATATGTTCCTAAATTTATTTTTGACTTAATCTACGATCACTACAAGAATTTTGTCGATTACCCACGGGACAAATTGGTGGGTAAAAAGCTTAAAATTGTGGGTAATTGGCTAACACCCACAAATTTCCCACGCAAGTCTTCGAATGGGTAAAACCTCCGAGAGTAATTGTTTACACATAACTTTTCTAATTCGTGGGAAAGTTTACCCACGATGTGTTTGGTGGGTGATTATGTTATTTCGTGGGTAAATATTCCATGGGGTTTTCGTGTTATATCATGAAAATGCCCATACGTATAACTGTGTGTAATCCGCGGGTAAAATTATTCACAAATATTGTGGGTAAAAAATCTTATATCTGGGTCTACCCATTATAATTTACGAACGCTTTCACGTAATAAGGAACATAACATATTTCTAAATAAATCATTCATTTGAACCTATATAGTAAAATAAGATATAAAAGTCGCAAAACAGAAGTACTAAAATGAGTTGTATTCAATTAATACCATATCTCAAGTACAATGTATAATCTAATTCATCCTACTTTATTTTTAGTAGGATTGGTTTTGCCATCCAAAAAGGAGTTGCGGCGCAGCTTGTTGCTCGTTTGCCCGCTATCTTATTGTAAACGTTGATTTGATCAATATATATAAATATCAACAAGTTATAATCCAATATTATTTTAGGATCATATAATAAAAAATACATTCCAAAGCATTGTATATGCATTAACATAATATGGTATTCACAAGCCATCAATCCTGTTGCAGGGGTGTTGTAGACACGAACTCTCCCATGTGGTTTTCACTTAGAAGCATCCATCTTTGTTATGACATGCGCATGATACAACTGTACACCATAAAACCATTAAAGGACCAAGAGGAAATTACTCTGTGTATTACAATTACATAAGACCAAAGTAGTGAAATTTACCAATAAATCTCTTCGATCTAAGATGTATGTAATATAGTGACACAACAGTTTTAATCCTCAATCTGCTAGCCTGCAAAATATTAAACCAAAATGATTAATTGATTATTACTTTACAAAAGATGGACATATATACACTACTAAAGATTTTCCACATCCATTGATAACCACATCCTTCCTTTACTAGATTGTGGAAAAATAAGATAACTTGTATTTAGTCGAATTGCAACCAGCGAAAGTTTGACTCCAATTCCTGTGAATTCTCGGACGCCCTAATTTATTGTATCTTTATGAAAACAAAAAATACACGATCGATCGATATGTTAGTAGCACAAATAAACTTACAAATTTCTGGATTTAAAGTTAGAGTAGTACTTGAGATAGATCAATGCTCTACCGATTATTTTCGATATGATGATAAAAGAACTTAATATTGGTGATTTTTCATGCACCATCGAAAAAGGTTCAACAAGATAGATCAAGTGGTGGTTGAAAATGTGAAATACTGACCTCATAGCAAGTAATGGCGTAATATGAGGAAGGTGAGAGAATTCAGTTTTATAGTTTTAAAATTTAAAGTGTTTGAGTGATGCTTTAATTTTCCATAAGTCATAAAAGCGGGAATTTTCCCTCCACAAAATAGTAAAATGAATTTATGTGAACGTATTTATATATATACTTATATAGTAAGTTGATATTAATATAAACCCAAAATTATCTAAAGACCTAATTAAACAATTTTAGTGACTCAATTTTTCATCAAAATAAAAAAAACTCACTTTTTCTTTTTAAAAAATAAAATATATTGCGAACGGTAAATCGTCAAGCGATAAAAAATACACTATCGCGACGAGTATTTTTTATCTTTCAGTGGACGGGCACTTCGATATACTTTCGACGAACTTTTTTTTGATTTTTTTCAGTTACGTATGGAAAAATCACATGTGATTTCATAAAATCACATGTGATTTGTTACAAATGATTTTTCCAGACATAACTGAAAAGAAAAATAAAAAATAAGTTCATCGAAAGTATATAGAAATGCCCATTTTTAGAAAGATAATTTAATTTTCGTCGCGATGGTATGGTTCTTTTTGCATAACAATTAATGGTTTGTGAGATATTTAATTTTAAAATAAAAGAGATGAAAGTGGGTTTTTTCAATTTGATAAAAAAATGGATGGCTAAAATTGGTTCATTAGATTTTTAATAAATTTTAAGTATAGATTGAACTTCCTTATATACTTAGTAGTATTTTAATTTAATATCAATAGAAAAATATGATTCAAGATATATTTTTGAAGAATGATAGAGAGGCTTAACATGTATGACTAAACTCATGCCTAAGAGAGCTACGTGCAGTGTTGCGCTATATATTTTATAAGGCATGTCACCTCAGCACATACCTTGTAACACCATTATAACTAAAATATTTTCTCCAGCTATAACTTGTTATAGGCGTAATTGAGTTCCATAAAACACCACCAAAAATACCCACTCACTCAAAAAATAATAATTTGTCACATAACTAAAGTGATGGGGAGGGCGAGATGCCTATAACATGGCTATAGCACAATGTATGGAATTAAGTGTAAAATTTTTAATGTTTATAATTTTTAGTAAATTTCATTATTATTATTGTAATAATTGTTATTATTTAAAAGAAATCTTTTATTAGTATTTTTTTTTATTATAAACCACTTTATTAAGAAAATTAAAAGATTTACAATAAATTAGAGAGGAGCCGAGATACTATCTGGTCACCTACTCCTTTAGCAATAGCGAGACTAATCCTATTAAATATATGAATACCCATGTGCCAAAGTTTGTGTGTAGTTATCGTGGGTAATCATCAGGATTCTTGTAGTGGATGTCGAAGAATATATATTTGTTATATATTTCAACACCAAGATCATGAACCAAACACTCCCGTATTAATCACGCCGCGTCTAACAATATCATAATGAAAGCTCATTGGCGTTTCCGTTGATTAATGCCACTGCAATACACAAACGAGAATTGTACGGAATACGAAAAACGATTCGTGTAAACAAGATGTTCATGGGAATAAAATGTTTAGTTGTTTAACAGTGCACAGTCAAGGTGTGTATGTGTCTCTTGTAAGACAACATACACCGAAAAACATTTAATATGGGTGTTAGCGTGGACACATAACTTCATGTCAGACTTGACTAACTTTAGTAGATTATGTTTTGACTCAGACACTCGATCTATTTCGCACATCTGAATACGCTCTCTTAGACCAACTCACACCCTTATTTATCATGAAGACACGAGAGATTTGAACCAACCACCTATTTCTGCTAATGATTACACCTCATGCGGGGTATCACTAGACAAAGACAATTTGCGTTCGTTCTACCTCAGTACTTGTCCCGGCTCGATATTCTAAAATTACCATGTCGTGAGTAAAACCATGCATTTCTTCACTTATTGACCACCAATGTAGATGAATTTTTTTCAATAGTTTTACAAAATTAATTGCTTTTGTTGTTTTATATCGAAAACGAATTCACACTCATCAAGTACAACCCCGCAACAACTCAAATCAGATGAGTATCTATTATCCACAAATTAGCCAACGAAATACTTACTCTAGTGACACGATGGTCGTGTGTAAATCGTGGTAAAACAAAATTTCACTAAAGACCACGATATTACCAATATATTACCCAAATAGTTGTGAATTTAATGGTGGTGATATATGCGACAAGGAAAACAGATGCCTTAATAAAGCCGCACAAAAATTTTACCCACATATTACAAACACGAACGACAAGACAATTGTAGATGGGTAATTCCACAAATAGAAAAAAATAAAAAAAAAACAAAGTGTTGAGACAAAATCTCTGATGCCAGGAAATTAGTGGTGTAATCATCAGCTGATTCTCAATTACTATAATCATGGTTAATTTGTGTTGAGAATCAATAGGGTGGCGTGATATACTCTCTAAGAAAGTGCGACAACGCTTTTGTGAGTAGTACATTACATCGGGTAATCATACTATGATCTAATCTTGTAGTGATATTTTCCCCAGTACAGTAAACTACTTGAAACAACCTGAACACAAAAAAGGCCAAACACGACGTAAGAAACTAATGACATTAGACACGAGAAAGCGTGAAACAACAAAAACCCCTAGATAAGGGGGATATAAACAAACTCATAATATAGAATTTTAAAGGAGTCAAAAGTCAAATTGAATACCTAAACAATCAACCCAAGCCCTATATTTATAAGGAAGTAAATCTTAAGGAAAAATTCATTTCAACATGGTAAAAAACCAAGTTAAACAATAAAAGGAAAATTCAACTATAGTTGCCTTTATGCCGTAAAAAGGTTTTCTTGTTTACTGCGTAATCAACTAAAAAGCATACAAATTCTTATTCGAGAGCGCTACAGCGTAATAAAAAAAATTATTTTACGTCGTAGAGAAATTCTAAAGTAAATAAAATAAAGTTTACGGCGTAATGAAGATCAAGTCTTTAGGCCGTAAGGAATGTTGGATCACGTTTTTTTAATTTGAGTCATTTTGGGATGATTAAATTGCTCCATGTACTCTTCAGCTACTTCTTTGATTTTGTCCTTGTCATTCCCCATCACTATAAAAGAACTCGTCATCGAGTTCTCATCTTCAACTTCATCCTAGGGATAAAACTCGTAAATGTCGGAAACGTTGAAAGTGTTTAAAATACTCATGGTATTAGGTAGATCTACCACATAAGCATTATCACTGTAGAATAGAATCTGTAAGAACGATAATTCTCTTTTGATTGAAGCCTTGCATGAACGTTCCTACCAACCGGCAGGAAAACACTCCTTTCAACAAAGTACTCATTCATCTACAATGTCCAACCGTTCACTTGCTCAACTTGAATCCGATGATGTTTCTTCGCAAAGCAACCGCCCTTATACTTGCATCGACTCAACACATTTCTAAGCTCGGGGTAAACTATCATTGAATAATATGTACATTAAATGCCAATCTTGTTTTGCTTGAACATTCATTACTTGCCCAGATAAATCAAACCAAACGACCACTAACTATGTTGGAGCACTTCTTGTATACAATAGCAAATAACATGAATAAACTGATCGAACTATATCGACCACTAGATATGTTGGAGTCTTGTATACAATAGCAAATAATGAATAAACTGTCGAACTATGAACCACGCCATTGTAAGAAATTTCGGATTGACCTAAAGATACATCTTATAATTTCGGTTTATCTAGCTCCACACAAAGAACGGATCTTGTTTTCTAAAGTGCGATTAACCACTTTGATTTGACCACCAATTTGAAGATAAACGATACTAATATAGTTAAATTGTCACACCCCGCTAAGAGCGGAAACACGATGTACGACGTTTTGATTTCATTGCATAAGATACAAGATATACCATGATTTGTTACAAGGAATTTAGTTTACAATGTTACATTGAACACGATCTTAAATATGAGGTAAAACACATGTCTTTAGAAAAACGTCTTAGTCAATGATAAATCTTTGAATCCCATTACCTTCAATTTAAAATGCTGATCACCTGAAAATGATACTCGAAAAGGTTAACATAAAGTTGATGAGCTCATAGGTTTAGAGGTAAACCCAGTTGATGTGCTAGAATTTAACAAGTGGACAATTGTGCAATATGAAAATAGAATTCATGCAATAGTATTTGGAATTCTGACATAGAAATCACATGATATCATAGCATTCAACCCAATCAATAATCCATAGTATTCCATGCGCTTATAGTCCTCCGAACCTATCACTTACCAGCTGGAGCTACACAGTCAGCTAAATAGTCCTTGCATAGAGGTTCACATAGAACTTATGCACAATTTCTCCTCATAGCATTCACATAGCAATCATAGGCACATAGCATTGTCCAAAAGAAATAGAAGTTTTTGCACAGATGAAAAAGCATTGAAATAAATTTGAGTATCATTTTCCCCCAACAGAAAAGTGTTAAAAAAGTAGGGCTACGAGAACTCACCTTAACAATGATAATTAGCTGAGATTATGACAGTCAAACAACGGCATACAACGGCTTCCAGAAACGACCTAGCAATTTGATCGACTTAGAAAATATGTTTGAAATGGGTATTTGGATTTTGATGCATAGGAGTTTTAAAAGCATTTTCATATTACTGTTTTTAGTAGTATTGGTTGCGTAGTGGTTGGTGATTCAGATTCAAAGAAGATATGTCAAAGTATGTATATTAGATATAATACTCTTACACTGTTTAAGAAGATAGGTAAGTAAAATAACAAGACTTGGATAATAGATACTAGCAAATATGTGCTGGTAAATCTATCCGGTAGCCTCAAGTTACCCAGTTTAATTGTATAGATTTTAAGAAATGACACCTTTTAATTACACAAAACCATTAAAGAAGTTTTATAATTTAATAAATTATAAAATATATTTTCGTCTCTTAGTTGAATTATTAAAATAAGAATATTTTATTATTTCGTCTTTTTGTCAGATTTCTTAAGAAAGTAAGTTTTTAGTAAAATATTCTAAGTATAATATTTTTATAAAATTTCAGCATGACCCGTTCGTTTATAAAACGTTTTCCAAGGTTTCAAACCTCATTTTCCAAACACTTTTCCCCAAAATTATCGACTTCCGACAAAATTCCAAAATCTAGGCTTTCGCAGCGATTTATCAACACACATTTCTCCCAATGACTATCCTAACCGTTCTAATTTATATACAAGTATAAATTGTTTTCAACAATCCGTTTTAAACATCCAAAATATCTAGTTTTTGCTTATTGGGCCTTAAGGCCCAATAGTAGTCCAAAATAACTAACGAATTTAAGAATACGTGAATAAGTACTTATATTATTAAATAAGCCAAACCAATAAGCCACGAACACAATCCAAGGCTCACGGACCAACACTAGGCCACGGTTGGGCCTAGCTTATTGGGTCGTGGCCCTTTAAGCCCAAAATAAGCTATCCGGAGCTTATTTTTAAGCCGTTAAGCTACGTGTACATTTAAATACCAAAATAAGTTATCAAATTAAGCCACAAAATAAGTTTTACCACAAAAAGGTCCATAATAAGCCATGGCTTATTAGGCCTTTTTGGACCGTGGGTCATATAAGCCCAAAACCAAATATGCATAGTTTTAAATAAGCTAATAAGCTACGTAGTACTTTTAGTTCTCGAAATAAGCTATCAAAATAAGTATTAAGAATATGACAAAAGAGGTAAATAACCAAAACCATTTTCTTTTTGTTCCTTAAGGTGTTCGAACCATATAAGCCTAAAATAAGCTCTCCAAAGCTTATAAATAAGCCAAATAAGCTATAATCTATAATAAGCTAATAATATTATTTCACCAACGCAACCACTACATTAAAATGACCAACCCTTGTTTCCCTTTTTCCTTTTGTTCGAACCCAAACCGCACCCTTAATGGGGTTTCGTTCATTTTTCGTGTTTGATTTTTAGCAAACGCACCGTATAACTAACATCTATGCATCATTAGGATACTAAAAGTACAATTTTTTTAAATAAAGTACAACTTACAAAGAGGGTTTTGAAGACGATATCGACACGAAACCAAACAACCTAAATGTTGTTTTTATTTACCCACGCTTATTAGAATCAACCTAAATCTCATTCACGTTCTTGATTAAAACTTGAAAAATGATGAGTTGTGTGTGTGATTTGAGGTCGGACACAAGAGAGTAAGAGAAGAGACGATGAGAAATTATTTTTGTTGTTGGATAACTATGTGTTTTTAAAAAACCAAAATAAAGGATATGGTGGTACTATAGGAGACACACAAGATAATATTGTGCCTTGTTGTCTCCTTGTGGTGGCCGGCCTTGGTGGTATCCAAAGGAGGCTTCCGGTTGCCTCGTTTTGTGTCGGGTTATCTTATCATTCATAGTTTGTGATTTAAAACGTGACCCAAAAGTTTCTTGCATTTTTAACGGATTCAAAAATATGTTTACATAAACTTAGAGTATTCACACCATAGGACTTATAGTTAAATTGATTTAGATTTATTATGGACCATTTACGGACGTGCCGGAACGCGTTGTTTGACATTTTAAGCCGTTTGCGGGACAACCTCCCGGAAATTGATCAAGTATAGATATAATCATCCAAAATAAGATAATTAAAGAAATAAGTGAAGTACTGATTCAAATATGAAATAAACTGGCTACCGTTAACATGGTAACTATTCTGACTAAAACAATAAAAGTTAAAAAGTCAAAGGATTAAATAGAATAGTATGAGACTGGAAAATTGGTAAAGGTTACATAAGTGACTAATGAAAACATGAGTGTTTAGAAAGTGATAATTTGAAATAGAGGACTCATTATAGTAGAAAATTATTGACTGACAGCCGGTTACACTGTAACTGTTCACGCACCGTAAAAGTCAACAGAAGTCAAATATTGAACTGTTTTATAGAAATTCATTGAGATAGAATTATGAAAGTATGTAGTCATAGTATTTTGAGATACTATAACCTACAAAAAACACGAGGTACGACGTTTTGATTTCATTGCACAAGATACAAGATATACCATGATTCGTTACAAGGAATTTAGTTTAAAATGTTACATTAAGCATGATCTTGAATATGAGGTAAAAAACATGTCTTTAGAAAAACGTATTAGTCAATGATATATATTGAATCCCATTACCTTCAATTTAAAATGTTGATCACTTGAAAATGATACTTGAAAATGTCAACATAAAGTTGGTGAGCTCGTAGGTTTAGAGGTAAACCAATTTGATGTGCTAGAATTTAAGTAGTAGACAATTATGCAATATGAAAACAGAATGCATGCAATAGTATTTATAATTCTGACATAGAAATCATATGATATCATAACATTTAACCTAATCAATAATCTATTGTATTCCACGCGCTTATACTCCTCCGAACATATCGCCTACTAGTTGGAGCTACACAGTCGACTAAATAGTCCTTGCATAGAGGTTCACATAGAACTTGTGCACAATTTTCCCTCATGGCATTCACATAGCAATCATAGGCACATAACATTATCCAAAAGAAATAAAAGTTTTTGCAAAGATGAAAAAGCATTAAAATGAATTTGAGTATCATTTCCCCCAACAGAAAAGTGTTAAAAAAGTTGGGCTACGAGAACTCACCTTAACAATGATAATTAGCTGAGATTATGACAGTCAAACAACGGCTTCCAAACACGACCTAGCAATTTGACCGACATAGAAAATATGTTTGAAATGGATATTTAGATTTTGATGCATAGGACTTTTGAAAGCATTTTCGTATTACTGTTTTTAGTAGTATTGGTTGCGTAGTGGTTAGTGATTCAGACTTGTAGTGGTTGGGAAACGGAAAATTAACACTCATTACCTGCCATAGCATATAAATTACCATAGGCTTGGTAAAGGATCAAACCTTCACCGCTAGGCGTAAGCATTATTCATTACTATCAAAGAGGTCTTTTCAAAGGCTTGGGGGGGTAGGTGTAAGATAACATTAACAGAAATGGAAACGGATGTGATACATTTGGGGAGTGACTTTTGAGTGAATTTGGGGTGAAAAGGTTAGCTAATTATTTATACGAATACACGTTGGTTGGGTTGCTAAGCCAAGAACTCGGACAAAGATATACAAACTCTACACAACTCTACATCAATCTTTTTTTAATAACATAATACATCACTTAGGGCGTATAGATGTACCCCATACACTTGAACTTTTACATACTTTACAAATGAACTATTCTATGACCCGAATTAAGGTGGATCAACATAACATGGAGATCATTTGACAAACATATGGGGGTATTGACTTAACTTTTCTTCCCCATTCTTCCGTGAAATAAATACTACCATGAATCCCAATCATCCCAAAACTGTATTTACAAGGATAAGGACTTAGCAACCGTGTACTCAATAATTAACTTGGGTTAAACAATAATGTACTAAACGTAAGCACATACTAGGTAGGCTAAGGCGATTTGGGTGTAATGATTGGTTTAAGGGTTAATAAGGCTCTTCATTAATAGTCTGGCTTAACCAAAAAATTACAAGAACTATGAAAAAGGATAGGCTCGGAGGGTTGTACTAGGGGTATCCTGCACTAAAAATGAGTGCATGGCAAGGGTGTGGGATAGTTATATGATCGATGTGACCATAGTAACAATTACAAGTTTAAAACATGGGTTAATCCTAGTGCCTCTTATCTAGCAAATCCTAATACTCATTATGTGGTCTCGAGATGCATCACAAAAACAAGTTCTAGAATTTAATATACTATTGGTACACTCATATAATTTAATACCGATACCAATGCTCCAGAAAAGGCGACAAAGACCATACGTACACATCTGTAACGACGGAATAGACACATATGACTACTCACTCCTTAACTCGAACAAGCTAAAGGTATAAACTATCTTGGGTATCGAAAATGGATACCCGAATTCCTATAGATCTAAAGGCGAACCTCACATTTTTGAGGTGGAATTCTGAGGGTGATACAAATGCTCCAAAAAAGGCGGACAAAGACCCATATACGTACACATCTGTATATGTCGGAAATAGAACACATATGACTGCATTCCAACCTTAACTCGAGAAAGCTTAATAAAAGGAGATAAATTTTCTGAGGTATCAAAATTGGATACGATTCCTTTTTGATCTAAAGGCGAACCTAACATTATTGGGGGTTGAATTGAGGGTTTTATGTGTAGTCATATACATTCCTATCCATGAGACGCTATAATACTCGGGTTTACGTCTGGGATGTGTATAAAAAAAATTAAATTTTGGTTATTTAAAATTACTTTTATGTATGTTTCGATTTATTACCCACCATTTTAGGACAAAGCAAATGGCAATTTCCCCCTACACTTAAGTTGAACATTGTTCCCAATGTTCTATAGAAGTACCCGTATGAACGAATAAAGGGAAAAGAAAAAAAGTAAAAGAAATTAGTACTCCCCTGGTTTGCTCAATAATGGAGAAGAAACATGCGATAACGGGTTAAATCGTCCTCCAAGAATCATCCAATGAAACTTCCTAAGAACTTCCAAGCTACTTCTCATCAAATATAACCTGTAATCAAAGACAAAGACAACTACACCAAGCATAAAATCAGCGGGATAGATATATACAATGAGAGTTTAGGGTTTGACTCTATGAAAGCAGTAAAGATAGGATGAGAGTAATGATGTAATCATAGGTTTATGCAGGTTTAAAAAAAGAATTACAAATTTTAAATGTTGTGCGAACTATTTTTCAAAAATATTTGAAAATTTTTAAATTTTCCTGTAGCTGGGCTCACGACGCCGTCAGGATAAATCTTGACGCCGTCTCCAGCCTCTGAGCAAAATTTTCTTTTCGTTTTCTTTGAAAAACTTCCTACACACGATTATATAAGTTATTTCCTGTATGAATTACTGCATGAAACCTGGGATTAGTCAATACAATCATACGACTCAAAACTAACGTGAATTAATCTAAACTATTTATTAATTATGTTTGAATTAGTTTTTAACAACTGGATATTTCCCCTACACTTATTTTGTTGCAAAATACATTTGATTGCAATTAAGACGAGGTTAAAGACAAAGCAAAGCATGATTACATAAATAATGAATTCAAACATAAAAGAATAAATGAAAAGAATTAAAACACACGACACTCCTAATATGCGAGAAAAATAAACATTGGTTTGCCTCCCACGAAGCGCTTTTCTTTATTTACGAGTCTTGTAGCTAGACTCGAAGTCACACGTCCTTACGTGACTTCTCCTTCGTCATCTAGTAAGATATCATCATTTTTGTCAGCTTCCAACATGTCCTTTTGATATGGTTTCAACTGTTGTTTATTTACGATGAATTCATTCCTATCTTCGTCGTAAAGCTCAAGTGCACCACTTTTCATGTCTTTGCTTACTGAAAATGGTCTGGACCATCTCGACTTTAGCTTCTCGGGGAACAACCTTAGACGTGAATTGAAGAGAAGTATCTTATCACCTTTTTCATAGTTAGTCGGTGTTTTTATCCATTTATCGTGCCACCTTTTTGTTCTTTCCTTATAGGAGATAGAGGATTCATAAGAATCGAGCCTTATTTCGTCCATCTTATTAAGATGTAAGAACCGGTTTGATCCAGCTTTCGTAAGGTCCATGTTGTAGTTCTTAACGGCCCGATATGCTTTATGCTCGAGTTTAACCGGAAGATGGCATGCCTTGTCGTAGATTATTCTAAATGGGGTTGTTCCTAAACGGGTTTTAAAAGCCGTTCGGAATGCCCATAATGCATCATCTAATTTATGGGACCACTCTTTCCTGTTGTTTCCGATGGTTTTCTCAAGAATACGCATTATTGCATGGTTTGTATTTTTGACCTGACTGTTTGTTTGAGGGTGATATGTAGTGAAGAATCAATGGATTACTCCATACCTTTTCATTGCTCGCTCCATCTGGTAGTTGCAGAAGTGAGTACCCCTGTCACTAATAAGGGCCTTTGGTATTCTAAATCGTGCAAATAGTCTCTTGAGGAAGTTCACTATGTTTCGATCATCATTGGTGGGAAAGACTTAAGCCTCCACCTACTTTGACACATAGTCGATAGCTACTAGGATGTATTTGTTTCCATTTGATGAGGGGAAAGGTCCAATGAAGTCTATTCCTCAAACATCAAATATTTTGCAGACTTGGATATACTTTTGAGGTGTTTCATTTCTCGAGGATATGTTACTGGCTCTTTGACATGCATCACAAACTTGGACCAACCTACGTGCGTCGCGGAAGATATTTGCCTGTAGAACCTGGCTTTAAAAACTTTTCTTATGGTAGTAGCGATACCGTGATGCCCTCCTGATGGGCCGCTGTGACATTGTCGAAGAATTTGTGCTGCCTCATCTCTGGCAATGCACCTTTGTATGATTCGGTCAGCACACTGCTTGAATAGGAATGGCTCATCTAAAAAATAATGCCTTAAATCATTGAAGAACTTTTGTTTCTCTTGGCGGGTGGATCGGAAGGGTAGTACTCGGCTAGCTAAATAGTTGGCGTAGTCGACATACCGCGGTTTGTTACTCTTATCAGAGACTGCCATTAGTCGCTCTTCAGGGAATAATTCCCTTATTTCAGCCTTGGTCAGCTTCCCTAGATCAGGGTTTTCAAGCTAGGAAAGGTGATCGGCTGCGAGATTTTCAGCACCTTTCTTATCGCGGATCTCGATATCAAATTCTTGGAGTAGCAGGATCTACCTAATCAGTGGCAGTTTTGTATATTGTTTTGTGAAGAGATACCGCAAGGCAGAGTGATCCGTGAAAACGATAGTCTTAAACAAGACCAAGTATTGATGGAATTTATCAAATGCGAAGACGACAGCCAAAAGCTCCTTTTCGTTAATTGTGTAGTTCTCTGGTGCCTTGTTTATCATTTTACTGGTGTAGTGTATGAGCTTAAAATGCTTGTCGATCCTTTGCCCTAACACTGCTCCGACAGCGTAATCACTTGCGTCGCACATGACTTCGAATGGCAATGACCAATCTGTTTTAACTTATTAAAGGCATGGATACATTCTTTAGAGAAGTTGAATGGGGGTGTCTTTTACCAGAAGCTGGGTCATTGGGCATGCGACTTGCGAGAAATCATATATGAATCTTCTATAGAAACTGGCATGCCCTAGAAAGCTTCGAATGGCTTTCACGTTTGTGGGATATGGTAACTTAGAGATTTCCTCAATTTTGCTTTATCGACCTCAATTATCAAACCTGAGACCTTATGGCCGAGGACGATTCCTTCCTTTACCATGAAGTGGCACTTTTCCCAGTTTAACACGAGGTTGGTTTCCTCACACCTTTTTAGCATCTTTTCTAGGTTCCTGAGGCAGTGGTCGAAGGAGCTTCCAAAGACGGAGAAGTCATCCATGAATACTTCCATGCTATCCTCGATCAGTTCATGGAAAATGGCTGTCATACAGTGCTAGAAAGTTGCTGGTGCAATGCATAATCCGAATGGCATCCATTTGTATGCGAAGGTGCCATATGGGCAAGTGAATGTGGTTTTCTCTTGATCTTCCGAAGAAATGGGGATCTAGAAATATCTTGAGAATCCATTTAAAAAGCAGTAGTATTCATGCCCAGCTAGGCGTTCGAGCATCTGATCGATAAACGAGAGTGAAATTGATCTTTTTGAGTCGCGTTATTCAATTTATGATATTCGATGCATACGTTCCATCCAGTGACCGTCCGTTGTGAGATGAGCTCGTTCTTCTCATTCTTCACTACGGTCATCCCCTATCTTTGAGACAACCTGGACAAGGCTCACCTAAGGGCTGTCGGAGATGGGGTAGATTAATCGGGCATCAAGTAGCTTTTATGATTTCCTTCTTTACCACCTCTTTGATGTTTGGGTTCACCCGTCTTTGAGGTTGGACACCTTGGTTTAAACTCGTCCTCTATGAGAATTTTATGAGTACAGAAGGATGAGTCGATCCCCTTATGTCTGTAATACTCTAGGCGATTATCCCTTTATGGTTTTTTAGAACTTCGAGATGCCTGGCTTTCTTGACGGTAGATAACACGGAGGAGATGACTACTGAAAGTTTGTTGTTTTCCTGAAGGAAAGCGCACTCAAGGCGGTGTATCGGCATTCCTTCAGTCGAGTTCGGTGTTGGTTGCACCATTTAATGGTTTCAACTGAATTTTCAAAGGTCTGTCTCCTAGGGTTCAATAAATCTGGCATTACACTTAGTTAGAATCTCCTTCATCTTTTGCTTTAATCCTTTTTCACGTCATGATCAATCCTGTCAACCCAGTGTTCTCGGACAAGCTTTATGGTGTAATCGGCGCAATACAGGTAATCATCATAGGAGTGTTCAGATTTTATGGATTTTCCAATGTTGAAGGCGACGGTTTCATTTTTGACTCTTAGACTTAACTTTCCTTTATGAACGTCAATTACAGCCCGTGCTGTGGTGAGGAAAGGTCGTCCTAAAATGATCGGGACCAACTTGTCTTTGTCCATTTCCAAAACTACAAAATCAACCAGAAATATGAACTTGTTTACCTTTACCAAAAGATTCTCGCAGACCCCGATGGGGTATTTAATGGATCAATTAGCCAGTTGCATACTCATTCTATTTGGTTTTAGTTTAGAAATTCCTAATCGTCAAAAGAGAGAGTGTGGCATAATATTGATACTTGCCCCTAAATCAGCCAGGGCATTCTTTACTGCCAAGGTTCCGATAAGACATGGTAGTGTGAAACTCCCTGGGTCTCCTTCTTTTTGGGGTAAGCTTCTTTGAATGATAGCGAAACATTCTTCACTAAGCTTGACTGAAAAGGCTACTTTCTTGAGTTTTTCCTTATGCGAAAGAATGTATTTTAGAACCTTGGCTCCTTTTGGCATGTGGATCATGGCCTTTAGGAATGGTAGATTGATATGAATCTGCTTAAAGATGGATAGAAGCCGCTCATCTTCGTCATCCCTTTTTTGCTTCTTTACTCAGGATAGGAAAGGCAGATTTGACGACTTGGATGGTTGATAGAAAATGAATGAATGGGGGGGGCTTCTTTATCTTTTATAATGATTGATTTTGCACCCTCAGGTCCTTTTTTTTTAGTCGCCCCTTCAGCGTGGTTGGCAGGTGTCGATTGCGATGGAGCTAGGAAAGGAGGGTCTTAAGTGCTAACTCCAGATCTAGTTGTTATAGCAAAATTCGGCGCCTTCGGTTCAGGAATTTCGCTTTTCCCAATTGTGGAGAAGATTTAGGAGAATTCTTCATGCATTTCCTTACGGTGCTGGTTAAGCATCTCTCATATCCCTTTCGTGTGGAATTTATTTTCGAGCATTAAGTTGGCAAGCTCGTCTTCAAACTTACTTCTAACAACCCATTAATGACCATCCTTTCCTTTTTCTTTATGTTTGTTGTTCCCCTATGGCGGGACATCGTCGTTCTGATAGAACCACAGAAGGGAAGGATCAACGTAGATGTCTCCCCCAGACAAGCATACCTGCTCGGCCGGGTTGTTCTGTCTGCATTCTTCGGCCTCGTGGGATCCTACGTAGTAGTCGCAAATAAGGTAGGGGGTTTTTAACCCTACTTTGCAGGTAGGCGTCTCGAGGTAAGAGATTTAGTTGCATGCCATTTTGAGACGTCCTTTGAATGTGGTTGCATTGCTATGAAATGATGAAACATTTCGAGGGATGGTATTGGAATATCCCAACTAGATATTCTTGCTATGGAATGTTTCTCTTCTATTCCGGTTTTTACCCTTGCTTCTTTAGGAGAGAGTTGAACAGGATATTGGGGCGAATTGATTGAGTTTCATACGGTCATCCAAAGATATGTTATCATGAAAGATTTGTACCAGAAGCCCTTTTGTATTCCATGATGGGGGACCTGTTTGATCAAGTTCTGGAAACGGACCCAGGTGCTTTTGATGGATTCGTCGACCCTTATTTGAATTGAAGGATCTTGTCTCTAAGGGACGAGGTGCGTCCTGCTAGAAAGAAGTAATCAAGGAATCATGATACGAGCTGATCCCATGTCATGATTTGGGCGGGGGGTATTTTGTTAAGCCATTCTGCCATTTTTCCCTTGAGGGAGAAGTGGAAGAAACGTAGCCTAGATTAGTCCCTTGTGGATCCGTCAGCTTGTATGTTATCAACGATACTTAAGTAGTGCTTGATATGACGGAAGGGTTCCTCGCTTCTTAATCCTTGGAACGTACACGTTCCTTGAATTAACAGGATGTCGCATGAGTCGATGATCCCTATTTGTTCGGTTGGGATGATGATCGGGTTTTGAAAACCGAAAGAGTTGGGGCGAGAATGTTCTCGTAAGGTTTTGAGAGGGGTTGACGGTTTGGTTCCATTGTCGTTGGAAGAGGACGCTTCATCATCAAAGAGGTTTCTTCCGTCTATGGCTAGAGATTCATTTTGATGCAGGCGCCAGGCGGCTCTCCTGAGCCTTCAGAATTCTTTTTCGGGTTTGTCGAGGGGTTGCGTTAACCTCCTAACGGTGCTGCATGTCATAGTGACAGATTTACACAACAAATAAAACAAAGAAAAGATAGACTACAAGAAAGCTAATATACGGAAATAAAATTCTCACTTGAAAGGATTCAAGCAAGTAGAAATAAGCTAAACTAAGTTCGAAACCTAACTATTCCCCATGCAGAAGCGCCAAAAACTTGATGCGGTAGTCGTATGACTTCAACAAGAAGTTTTACAACTCCATAGGCATAGTACATAATCATTGCAGTGTAGTATAGGCATGACTCGGGGGTTGTTATCGTTATCTAGGAGAATAGGTTGGGAAGGCTCAAACAGAGCTTAACCAAGATCTACAGGGTTGAAAAAAATAATTTTTTTATTTTTATATTTTATAGAAAGCAGATAAAATCAATAGTTTGAGATGTTGGTTTGTTTAACTACTAATTAAACTAAATATAATCAATACTACTGGTGATAACTTTATGATAAAATAATGTATTTACCTAATCATAAA
The DNA here is from genome assembly GCA_026074375.1 of Tanacetum coccineum. Lineage (NCBI taxonomy): Eukaryota > Viridiplantae > Streptophyta > Magnoliopsida > Asterales > Asteraceae > Tanacetum > Tanacetum coccineum. The sequence goes on along the minus strand of BQNB010086605.1, from coordinate 10,581 downwards.
TTACTCATCAGATTGCTTCTCCTAATCCTGTTGCCTTGTCACACTTGTGATTCTATGTAAGTATTTTCTAAGTCATGAACGAATTACACGAACCCGTCGTCTATTTAATATTCCGTTAAGACAACACACAAGTAAGGTAGTATGAAGACTATTACAAGGCCCCTAAGAGTATATCAAATGCAATTGAAATATCTTAAGAGGGATCAACCATATTAGGGGTAAGGTAGTATGAAGACTGTTACCGATGGTATCCTTTCTACACTTCTCGCGTTTCCCTAGACGTCTATGCCAATTTACTATCTTATGGCTAGTTTTCTAAAGCCTAACATGCACATTCATCACAAGAAGAAACAGTAAAAGGATCTACAATCTAACTTTCATGCAATCATAAGCAAATACAAAGGAGGGTTTAGCCTAACATGTTATAGATAAAGCAAGAGCATAGATCAATCAAACAACACGTAGACATATTGAATGATTAAAGATAGATAATCTTACTTGATTAAAACATGAATTAAGGTCAGTTACAATAGGGTTTTTAGGCCCTAAAATCAGCCTAAAAGATGACAAAATACTTGGGGTTCGGCTCCCAAAAGTTATACAAAGTTACACACTTAAAACCCTAAATTCGGTTTAGTATATATAGAGAAATCGTCGCGACGGCGTCCAATTATAGTCACGACGCCATCACCAATGGAATATTCTAGATCTGATTTGAGTCAGTTACGTCCTGACGTCGTCTTTAATTTCTTGACGCCGTCACTAGATAGATCACGACGGCGTCGCTTTATGCTTGCGACGCCGTCTCCATACTCTGTGAGTATGATTCTTCAAGAGATTTGGTGTAGGTCTGTAGTCTTGTCCGTTTCTTCTCTAAATGAGCTCAAGTCACGTCTATTTCCTCCAAATGTCATCCAAGTGTTAAAAATCTTGAAAACAAATGATTAAGCACATAATCTGGGCATATTTGCATGATTTAAGGGGTTAAATGACCCTGAAATAGTGTATAAAATGACACCTCATCACTAGAAAACATGACAACAACAACAAACATGTAATCGAATCCTCGTTGGGTATGAGAAAGTCCAATTAGAAAATTTATAGAAATGTCAATCCAAGGACTCTCGGGTACGGGAAGTGGCACATAAAGGCTCGGATTTTGCACATTTTCCATTTCCTTCTTGACACACTAACACATTTATGTCAAAAAAAACACCAACATCCCTCTTTAATTAAGGCCAATAAAACCTATTGTCCATCGAATCAATCATTTTGTCACGTCTCAGATGACCACTTAAACCTCCCGTGTGCAACTCCTTAAGCCATTGACTCCTAAACGCAGTCTTAGGGATACACAATCGATTTAGGTTAAAAAAATAGCCATCAAGAACAAAAAAAATCACCTTGATCTTTTTTGGTTTCAATGTCATCCCAAGTTTAACAAAAATCCTCATTAGTTGCATACAAAGCCCTTATCGACTCAGAACCAACAACTTTATTATTAATAATAATTGGAAGAGTGGTTTTCCAACTCAAAGCATCCGTCACCTTATTACGCGCACCCGACTTATGCTTGATCACATAATTAAACTTCTCTAAAAAATATCGCTAAATGTGCATGTGTCTTATTCAAATGCCTTTGAGTTTGAAAATATTTTAAAGCTTGATAATCGAAATTAACCACAAAATCTCATTGGATCAAATAATCATTCCAGTTCTTTATTGCTTGAACAACCACATTCAACTCTTCCTCATAAGTAGACCATTTTGACGAGCTTCATTTAACTTCTCACTATGAAACTCTACGGGCCTATCTTCTTATGACAAAACAACCGCAATTCCGGTTTCACAAGCATCACATTCTAACTCAAAAACTTAATAAAAATTAGGAAGAGAAAGTACTGATGCGATTTTCAACATTTCTTTATTCAATTTGAATCTTTCTTGTGCCTCCTTAGTCCACTTGAATGGACCCTTCTCAAACAATTTGTGATTGACGCCACAATGCTACTAAAATCCCGAAGAAACTCGCTATAGAAAGTCGCCAATCCATGAAAGCTCCAAACTTTAGTCAAAGACTTTGGTGAAGGCCAATCTTTAACCGCCTTAACCTGGTCATCATCTATAAAAATATGTATCGCTTGCGTAATTAAAATCGAATAGGGCCGATGAGTGTAAGTTTGGGTAAAACACAAAGACGAAACATGTAACTTTTTGTGGGTTTTATTTATTTGGCCCCTTGAGTTCTTAGAAGTCTAAAGTGTAAACATAAGAATTCATTTTTTTCAAGACATAAGTACCCCGTAATTGTATTTTAATTAAAACAAGTTTCTAGACGCTTGACCTTTGTATAATCCATCAATGATTCCAAAAATTGTTATATCCATCAATGGTAAATGTTAGTTGCTCTTATGAATTGGAAACGTGTCAACTAAACAGCAAGTCATGTGTTGTGTACATGACTATTCCCTAACAACCCATAACTAACTTTCCTGCCTATTTTTAGTTTAAGTAATCATTATAATTCATTTTCTCATATTTAGCTTTGATCTTGTAATCTTTCTCTTTGAAACTTTGTAATTATTCCATTACATAATTCCATAATAAATAATCCATTTCACATTTTTGAGTAATGTTCATGATCTTTAATTCCTAGTTGTGTATTTGATGCTACCCATTTCTGTTATTGATATAATTTGTGTTAAAATTCGTATCAGAGCTCTTTCTTGGCATAGAAGCTCAAATCCACCATTTATTATGTTACAAAAGTAGTTATAGTTAGTGAGTGGTCATTAATTCTATTATACAAGTACATAAGTGTCAAAGTCTGTCTAATCATAAATACATTTACTTCTTAAGGTGCGTTTGGCTCAAAATTTTTAAATCATGAGTTTCTTAATACATGGAGGTTTTACATATACAGTTTTTAGAAACTTGACATTTGAAACACAACAACCTGTTTGGTTTGCTAAATGAGAGAAATTATATGATACTAGTATAGTGCTAAATAACATCCCTATCCTTCCTTTATCACAAAAGGACATACAGTATGTCTTCTTCCTCCAACCAACCACAAGAACAAAAAAACATAAAAATCAAGCGTATAATATTTTTAGATTTCTCCAAAAAGAATTATAACATTAATATGTAAACCAAATATCGAATTTGTGTGTGAGTTAAACACACAAGTTGTTTTTCTAAACCCTAATTTTTTTTTGAAAACACAAATGCCTTTCTTGACATAAATCTGTTTTTTATAAACAAAAATTGACTTCCTTTCGAACAGATCTGTTTTTGGTTAACATAGATTTGGTTTTGTTGATGAAAATGAGATACCCGGATGAGATTTTTATATAAAATGGATCGATGAATGTTTAAGGTTAGATCTTTTTGTTTAACTTGCTTGACAATAAATTTGATGAATTGTTGTTGAAGGTTCAATGGTATTTACGAATTGAATATTGGAGATGGAGTGATAAGAGGTTGCTTATCAATGGTGAAGAACAAACATAAAAAAAAAGAAAAAGAAGAGGTGGGTTAAGAGTATGTAGGTCCATCTTTGACCTTTTTTACTTCCGAATTTAAAACCCACCTTCACCTTTGTGTTTTCTTAAACCAACCAAATCAAGCCTTTTCTAAATTTTAAAACCATCCAAAAAGTGAACCAAACACAATGAAAGCTGAAATTTAAATTCAAAACTACTAGAACCCTTCAAAAAATGGTGAACCAAACATGCCTTTAATTCAAATTCCATTTCCGTATCACAAATACGTTTCTTAAGTCAGTTAGAATTGAGTTGTATAACAATCTTAAGAAGTTGTTACAGTAACATAAAACAATTAGAATTGCTAAAATGGTAGAAACAATAGGAGATTTGGTTAATGCTGCTTCAAATAGTAACAACATTAGTGGTAAAACTGGTCGTAATACTGGTGTTGAGAGTCTTGGGTTAATTAGTTACTAGAATTTTCCATAGCAGGTATAAGTGCTAAACTTGATCAAATAAGCACTAATATGAGCAATATGTTGATTCAGCAAGATTATTTAACTATAGATGTTAATAGATTGAAAAGTGGGGAAGGTTCTAGTAGCAATAGTAATAAGCAATTACAGTTTGGTAGAATTACTAAACCATAATTTCCTAAGTTTCATGGCACTAATGTGAAAGGTTGGTTGTACATAAGCCAAAATTTATTTAGTGTATAGGATGTTGACGATCCTTGATAGATTGAAATGACCTTCTATTCACTTCTATGACAATTTCAAAGGGTGTTAGCGGTGCTTAAATAGGATGGGATGAGTATAAATAGGCTTTGTTGGCTAGATTTGATGTTGATTTTTTATCATCCTTTGTTTGAGCTTAAGAATCTTAAGTATGAATCCATCTGAAAAAGCATCATGAGAAGTTTGAACTATTACTTAACAAAGTTAAAGTGCCCAAAACTCATGCCATTAGATTCTTTTAGGGGGAATGCCTCAAGGTATTTATTTTCCTGTTAAAATATTTAAGCTTAAATCCAAGTTTGATACTGCCAATTTGTGTAAATTTTAAGTGGCCACTGTTGCTGCTCATAAGGATATACAAAGTTCTATTTTGCTATTACCCTAGACTAATCTTGTTAATGGTAATTATGGGAATAGAGGAGGGTATGTAGCACTAAGAAATCAATCTAATACCTTAGCCTTGCCTGCTAGTAGGTTAAATTTTATGCCTGCAAATCCTGTTAGAAAAAGTATTTGTCCTAAAAAATTAATGACAAGAGAGCCAAAAGACTGTGTTTTCATTGTGACGAGATGTTTTTGCCTAGTCATAAGTGTGATGGCCAAGATTTTTCTCTGGAATTGATCATTCACCTTGACCCTCAGATGGAAATGTGTTTAATGGATGGGGGAGGAAGAGTATGTTTTGTGAGAAGTGACAAATATCAATGAATTACCCCAAACCTCTCTTAATGCTCTAACTCGTCTCACAAGTTATAGGACAATGAGAGTGATTGGTCACTGATATGTGCTAAAACACACATCATTTGTACCCCGGAAAATGCTAATAAACGGACTAAAAACACTAAAATATGGAAAATTATATTACAAAAATGCTGTATTGTGTTTTTATGTCTTGCAGGTACTATGGATTGACAACAAAGTAAAAACGGGTATATTCGGGTTCAATTCGATCAAGTTTTCTCATTATTCAAAATCAAGACGAAGTCGCTAATATTTCCCGATCATGAAGACCCGTGCTTGTTTTCAATCCTCCAATCATCCGGTCTTTGATCTTCTGCTTATTTTGGAATCCTCAATCCTGATCATGTATATATATATTTGTTTCCCCTTTCACACTTGGAATTTCTAGCATTTGCCTTTTTCATTCCTAAGCGTGGGGGTTAAACCTGACATTTTTTAACATTGAGGCCAATGTTCCATTCTAAGTGTGGGAGGGATTTCTATCAAAATGTGATCATACATGTGCCTGTCTGTGTTCCCACGCAATCCCGGTTTGACCAAAATTTTAAATTTTTTATTGTTTTATGATGATATATATATATATATATATATATATATATATAAAATGATGAAAAAATGATGAAAATATAAAAAATTTTTTAATAAGGAGGCCCGTAGAATTAGGTAGCTTTGTATGTTGATCCGAGTTTACAGAGTTTTAAACTCTAGCTTTCCCCTTAGCTTTTGAGACTTAGCGTTTGCTTAACTTTAAATTTTGCAAAGAACGAAATATGATAGAGTTATAATATAAGTTTTGATGCTAAGCCTGTGAATTAGTTTATTAGTTGGAATATCTTTAGAGCTCATAGAGGTTCATTGTGGGCTTTTTGCTCCACACCTTACTAAATGCTTATTTAATTTTGAATAAAAAATAAAGTTGCTTTAGGTTTTTGCGATTCTTAGTTTAGATCACTTCGTAGGGATTCCTTCTGGTGAAAGTAAGGTACACATCGAGATTTTGTCAGTGTTGTGGGGAAATAGACTCCTGAACCATGGTCGGCTCGCATACCGATGTGGCAGTTGTTAAAAGACCACAGGACTTGAAATTTGGCAAATAATAATAAATGTTATGTAATAAACCGAAGCCGAAATAAGACTTCTGGATCATGGTCGGCTCGCATACCGATGTGACAGTCGTTTAAAGGGTGGAGGTAATAATAATAATAAGAACTGTGGGCTGATAAAAGTTTACTGCAATCTTGCCGGCTCACAACGATGTGCAGAGTTTCTAAATAAGGCACTTATTTTTTAATAATCGAGACTGATAAAAGTTTGCTGCCATCTTGCCGGCTCACAACGATGTTGCAGTCCTTTTAATAGGTCGGAGGAATTTACCGGAGGTCGAATTATGTTTGCTGCCATTCTTGCCAGCTCAACAACGATGGTGCATGGCACTTCTAAAAGGACCGAGGTTTAATAATGTTGCAATAATAATAAGTATAAAGCCAAATTTCGACTCTGGGTTATCTAAATAAAGCCTCCGTCTCTGGACTCATAGTTGAGTTGTTGCTGATGAAATAAAAAGGATAACCCCTAAATCATGCGAATTTAGAACCTTAATGTGGACCTTATTCTCACCATATTGTCTCTTTAGGAAAGGATTTCAACTATTTTGTCGGTTCGAAACACCGGGCACCTTATGATAATAAGACATAATTTATTTGTCAACAATAATAAAAATCCTTAGAGGAATTAGGAATAATTAGGAGTCGTGAAAGTTAAAGTTTATACTTACACAATTAGCATTTATGAGTAGTGTTAGCATCTAATCTTATATTTAACTGTGATTTCATTTTAAGCTTAGTTTGGGGATTGTGAAAAGTCAAGGATGACGAACTCCCATTCTTAAAGCCTTTTAAATAATTTTATTTAATTTTTATCTTAGTTTTTTAATTATTGAATAAGTGGTTAAAACGGGAGCGCTTTCGAAATAAATGATTTTTGAACCTTCTTAATGGACCTTTTCTGTTCTTGTTTGATTGTGAGGGGTCATAGGTTAAAAGGGGATTTAATTATTTATTTTTGGGCATGTTTTATTTACATTGTGTATGGGACCAGCAATGGCTTAGTGTGAGGGAATTTTGATATGTGCTAAAACACACATCATTTGTACCCCGAAAAATGCTAATAAATGGACTAAAAACACTAAAATATGGGAAATTATATTACAAAAATGTTGTATTGTATTTTTATGTCTTGCAGGTACTATGGATTGAAAACAAAGTAAAAACGGGTATATTCGGGTTCAATTCGATCAAGTTTTCTCATTATTCAAAATCAATACGAAGTCGCTAATATTTCCCGAGCATGCCATTGGAAGGAGCACGAAATATTGAGTCCGACGGTGCTTTCATCTTTTATTGGGCCGGCCCAACACCATTTATATGGGTCGGACCGACCCATACTCATTAAAGCTCAAAGTTCAATTTATTTATCATGGTCCAAGATTAAAAATGCAACAAAGGCCCAAGTTTAGTCATTATACTCGGCCCACCAACAAGACAAATGAGATATCTCACTTTCAAACAATTGATATACTATTTTACTGTGTGGCAATTTGATATGAAATAAGAATGCCCCCATTAAACCTCATGTGCCTCCATTTAAATCATTCATGCACACGTGACCGCCCACTATGTAGTTCTTGACAAATGAAAATCTGACACGTGGCTAGCAAGGGTGTAAAAATTTCATTGCATTTTCAAAGAGATCAACGGTTGTAAATGTTGTACGAGGAAGTATGTATTATGATGTGTGGCTTGCGTTTGTTGAAGGCAATAACAAGGCCACGTGGTGACAACTTGTAGGTGGATCTTGAATCCTAGCCAAATGTACGAGGAACGATCACGAGGGACAACCAATGCGTTTTCTTTACACGTTCATATTGACTCAATATTTACAAGTCTACCTCAAGAAAACTTTTGGATATATATACATTTCGCATGCATTCGAGAAGAGAGTTAGTTTTTTTTAGTTTTAGTTTAGAAAAAATTGTATTTTCATTTCTTTATTTTGTAGTTTATTTTATCTTGTCCTAGAGCTTATTTTCAGTTTGTAAAAGCTTTTTCATAAGCTTATTTGTATTGAATCTTATTACCTTTTTAATATAAAGTGTTTTGAGGTATTGTTTTACATATGAGCTTATTTACTAACTTGTTCTTTCCATTCGCTTTTCATCTAGCTTAATGGATAAGCTATTTTCGTGGCTTATTTCTGGGTTAGATTAGCAACATATTTGAGTTTATTTTGTTCCTCTATACTCTTATTTTCTTATTTCTTTTTGTGGCTCAATTCAAACCAAGTTGATTATTAGGTTTAAGTGTCTAATCTCATTTTGTCCATTAAAATATGTTGTTTAAAAAACTCGAAAAACCAAAAATATTCTTCGTAACCTCTAAATCCGTTTAATTCTTTTTTCTTATCCCTCTATATTCTTTAATTCTAATGTCGTCATTCGAACAAAGCGAGTGTACGGGGTGTGGACAACCATGTGTTGGCTTTTATTGTTATCAATGTACGTGCGAGCAGTGTGGAGTTAATTTTATAAATGGAGTTTGTTTGAATTGTACTAACAGAAATGGAAAGCCAGTCACTTGTTGCGTTTGTGAAGGCCCGTTAAACGGTGGATTTTGTTCGTTTTGCACTTTGAGAGCTGGAAATTCGTTTGCTTATGATCCAAATCCAAATTCTTTTAATGATTATCCAAGTGTTTTCACCCACCCTCCACAACTCCAGTTTGAGACTTACTTGTGTAAGTTATGTGGAAATAATGCTCATTATGGTTATGGTTGTCCACCATAGTTCCCGCTTGTCTATGAGCAGGAACCGTGTTACAATCAAAACTTTAATGATAATTATTTTCCACAAAATTCTCAAAGTTCTTCTCAACAATACATTTGTTGTCAAAACTGCGGGGGTCCTCATGCAACTTTTGAGTGTCAACCGATGAGTCAAAATCTCTATAACTCTAACTCTTCCGGTTTTGACCAATTCCAACCCCCTCAGTTTCCCGTCATTCATCAGCCTCCTCAAGAAACTAGTGCGAAATTTTGCAAGCTAGAGAAAATCTCATGAATTCTATACAAACCTTTTTAAAGAAGTTTAATCGTATATCTTTTAGAGAAACACCGAAGCTGTTAACAAGAGCTTGGGAGAAATTTTTTAAAATTCAGCATGCTCAACCCGAGGAGATACAAGAATTGCTTAGCAAACTTCTTCAAGATTTGAAAAGTATAAACGAGGAGCTGGCAGAATATATTAATCTTCCAAATTGGAATCGTCCTACCTACTACTACGAAGATGATGACGAGGAGTATACTATCGCAATCACACCCGCTTTATCACCCGAGGAGCCCGTTGACTCTCTCATAATAGAGGATGAGCATCTTGACACAATTCCGGAAACGAAATCGGACGAATTCATAAAGTCTAGTGTTGAGAACCTTGTCCAAAACCCAAGTGAGTCCGAGGATGTTTCCGATGGTGAGTGTGATGTGCCCGATTGTGATGATTCTCAAACGACAAATTTTTTAACGTATTCCAATCCTCTCTTCGACGATTCTATCTCTAGTGATGACGAGTCGAGTCGTGAGAAGGAAATTCATGAAATGAGTTTTATAACTTATTCGAACCCTCTTTTTGATCTTGACGAGGAAATCAATTCTAGTGAGTTTAATCCGATTCATAATGAAGACCCCGATTCTACTCTGAAAAATGATCGTTTTAACACCGAGTCTTATCTTCATTAATCATTAATCAATCGTGATACTTTTATGACTTTCTCTCCCAAGATTGATTTTCTCCTCGAGGAGTTCGCCGATGAACTCACTCTTCTCAAACCAAGTTCACCAGGAATTAATGAAGCCGACTATGATCCAGAGGAAGAAATTTGCCGTGTTGAGAGATTGTTGTATGATAATTCATCTCCTCGCCCTCCGAAAGAGCTTAATATGGAAAATTCTATCGAGTCTTTTCCTCCATCTCATATCCCCGTTGAGGATAGTAACCCTTTTATGGAGGAGATCGATTTGTTTCTTGCTTCTGATGAATCAATACCCCCGGGTATTGATAGTGACTACTCGGACTCCGAAGGAGATAATCTTTTTCTAGAAAGATTGCTTCATGATGATCCCACTCCCCTTCCGGACATTCCTTCTCCGACACATGTGACTTTCCCCTTTGAGGATCACCATGATCTTGACTTCACATGTGTCGTCTGAGTTTTTCTACCCTTCTTCACCTATCCGGTGACTTCTTCATTTCTTCTCTCCACCGGGAGTGAAGACATCATTTTTGATCCCGGCATCTCCACTTAGAGCTGGTGGCATCTCATCGGGATGGAACTTTCATGTGCTTAAATGTTTATCCAAACATTAATGAAATCCCGATTGAGATTTTATCTTCCATTTACTTTCTCCAAGGATGAATGAATTCGGGGATCGAGTCAAGCCATGTGACTCGGTTACTAAAAACAAAGCGCTTTGTGGGAGGCACCCCATGCTTATCCTTCTATCTTCTTTCTTATTGTGATGTAAGGAGGCTTGTACTCTTCCGATTCTTGTTGTTGTTTATACTTG
>BQNB010086604.1:2290-28143 GCA_026074375.1 Tanacetum coccineum | reverse complement strand
GTGGAACCATGATTTCCCCCGCATAACCCTCGGTGGGTGCACAGAGCAATTCCGCCATAGTACGTTGATCGGCCATCGTAACTATGGGTGATTCTTCAAGAGAGAAATGTTGTTTTGAACGTCTACGGTTACGATGTTTCGAGTTTGTGGTGGTTGAATTAGAAGAAGAATTACCGACGAGGTTAGAAGAAGAACGAGTACGCATGCACTAAATTCAAGAAAAACACAATATTTTTGGTAACCAGAATTTAAAAGTCCACGGTAGCTCTTTAAACTACGCACAATAGAGCGGAAGGAATTAGCACGCCGAAGCGATTTAAAAGCGTTCTTCCTTTTTGAGCGATGTTCCTTGGATCAAGCCCGCCTTATACCCTTCTTATAGTTTGTAATTCAAATGTGAGCCGATTATAACGATTTACAACACGATTTGTTTTGTTGGTTTTTCAATTTTTTGGTACTTTCAATACTTTAGAAAAAGTATTGTTGGTATTTTTTTTATTTTTTAATAATAAGAAAATATTCACAAACAGAAAATGATAACTTCACGAGGAAGGGCCTTTAAAAACTAATCTTCAAACGTAGACACGAAAATCGCACACACCTCCTCGGCAACGGCGCCAAAATGATAACCACCCTTTTAAGGTTAATTATATATCAATAATAGTATACGTATTCCGAAAGACTCAAAAAAAGAGGATACAGATTAATAATAAAGAGATAAGTAAATCGCGTAGCTTCAACGAAATTGCTTTTAACCAAAGCAAAATCCAAAACCTCCCGGGTCGTTTCCCAACGAGGCGTGAATTGAAAATCGGGTATACGTTCGTGATCGCGTTTTTGAATGGATTAAGATTTTTGGATTGGTTTTCCTATTTCTATAATTAAAATGCAAAAACGAATAAAGAAAACCTAAAAATGAAAGCAAGTAAGTGATTTAAACCTAAAAACGAGAACAGGATCAAAACTCGTTCTTTAAAAAACCAAATTATGAAAGTTTAACTCTACGAAGACAAATTTAATTTTCCTAAGTCCTAAATGATAAAAGAAAATTTTAAAAAAAGAATTATATAATTTTGATTTTTTAATAATTTTTTATGAATTAAAAACTATTTTAAAAAGAAAATTTGATTAAAAATAGTAAACAATCTTGGAAAATTCTAAAAAATTACTGAAAAGTGCTTTGAACAGCGCTGGATCTAAGAAAATTAAAATGGTGGAAAGTTTTTTTTTTGAAATAAGCAGAAATAAGCTTATAAGAGCTGAATACTAAAAAAAGAAAAAAAAGTATAAGAATTAAGTTGTGTGAGTAGTGAACAGATGACCCTACAGGTGCTAGTGGTTAGTGTGTGTTTGTGTAGGACGAGTGTGTGTATAAGGAGAGGTCCTCAAGGTCGAATCCTTGGGCCTTCCTTTTTATAAAAACTTTATTTTATTTTATTTTTCTTAGTGCAAAATTATAAAACAGACCAAAATAAGCAAAATTAAAAAAGTGCCTTTTTGCAAAACTTAAAAATAAGCACAGGAAAAAGTAAATAAGAAATGGCAGAATACTTTTTTACACTAAGTCTATATTAAGCTAAACTGTTAAGTATTTTTAGACAATAAGCAAATTGAAAAATAAAAAATAAACCAAAACAGATAGTAAGCTACACCTAAAACACTTCTAAGCAAAATAACAAGGGAAATATAAATCAGAAAAGAAGAGATAAATTAAATAAGGCAAGAGTGTGCTCAAACTTCAATCAAACATCTATGAGGGCACTTTTGGGCTTATTTTTAAGCCCTTTAGTGGTACCTTATGGGTATGGGGCTTATACTAGCTTAAACCTTAGCCTATAAGCTATCTAAAACTACAAAGAAAAGAGAGTTTGAAATTCAACTAAGCTAATAAAAAGTCAAATGAAAAAGTCTGTTTTTACTCAGCACATGTTGAGTGTTTTTCCAAATTTTTGAAAAAGCAAAATGGCTTAATGCATGCTTTAATTTAAGCTAGAAAATAACTTTAAAAAAAATGAAATAAGCTAAAACAGATGAACTTAACTTAACAATGAGCTTATGCACAAATTTTAAGAAACTAAAACCTATTTTACCTTGTCTAAATTTGGAACTGAAAAAGGGCTATTTAGAACCTTGACAACTAAAAATTCTTTGACAGATTTTGGTCAAACACAAGTAAACTAAAAGGATAACTAACTAATGCAATTAAGACACTAAAAAAGAACACTAAAAATAAGACATTAAAACCTGTTTTGCAATCCATAAACTAATAACACTTATTAACTGTATTTATCATAATAGTTTTAAAGAACTTTAGCTAAAACCTAAAACTATCTTATAACTCTAAAACCTTGTTGAGGTCCCTATGAATAAGATCTTTGCAGGCCTAGTAGGAGATGAGATCCAAATGTAATAAATACAGTTACTATATAGAAACAATGATAATGAAAATTATGTTTTTAATGCGGAATCTTAACACAAAAACTAATAGAACAATAATAACGAATAACTAAATAATAGTGATTTTTATTATATCAGCATTAGAATGATTACAATTACTAACTATGAAATATGATTTGTATGAGATATATGTGAGGCCGGTCTCTCTAACTATGCCAAGCGGACTCCTTTTATAGACAAGGAATACCCCCTAACAGCTTACAAAATGCTTACTTATCTTTTCCTAAAATATCCATATATATCTCATACACGATACTAGACTATTTTCTTACTAACGTACTAAACTAACTGATCAGTACTTAACACTTTTGTACTACGAGACTAACTATAACTAACCGTACAACTATTTATACCGTTACGATATTATTTGCGTAATTTCTGAAAACATAAATTCCTAACAATCCTCCCTTAACACCTGATGTAGAACTCTTTTAACTTCATGTTTCATTAACTTGCTTAACGCTTAAGATGTATCCAAACACTCTTAACATTTCTTTATCTAAACTCTATCCTTCTTCAGCAGGCAACTTGTCTTCTCAGCCACAACAGCCATACAACTATTTCCGCAACAATCCATCTAAGTTGGCTTTGTAGTTTATGTAAAACTACCAGCCATTAAGGAATTGATGTTCCATTACCAGTAGCCGATTGCTTCCTGATAAGTTAACTACTTCATTTTAAAAAACATGGTGAGTAATTACCATATAAAATTTATTGGTAAGACAGTCAACCACAACGAATTTATTTTGTCCTTTACCAATGACCGTTTGCTTTTTGACTAGCCAATAGCTTCATTACCATAACATGGTGCTATGATAACCAAAAGGTTTTTAGCAAACAATCAGCTATCAACAGTATTATGAATTATCTTTAACCATGAACTGATGATCATGGACGTATCCAATCTTAACCAGAATCAGGTGTAGATTGAGAACCCTACAATTTTTGGTAAATTGGTCAACCATAAACGGGAATTTTGAGAAGTATCTTTACCACAGCCGTTGTCTTAGGACTAATCCAGTTTCTTATGGCCTGTTAAGCATGGTGAACTGGATGACCATTTGTTTGTGTGGTGGATAGCCAACATATCAACCTTCTCATCCCCACAACATATGTCCCAGGGAGTTCTAACTCTGGTAAAAATAGCAACTCTTGATAATTCAAATCAACACAAATGCCATTGACTTTCTTTTTCAGATTCTAACCTCAAATTCAGCCCATCTGCATCAGTACTTCCTTTTCTCAAGGATACTTCTTTCTAGGGGGGGGGGGTGGGGGGGGGGGGGGGGGGGGGGGCTTCAAGGAATGACAAAAACATGTCTCAATCACTAAGGTATGTACTCCTGAAGAACCATGTAGCTTCTAACTCACTATGCTGTGAGTTCCAAAACTTATCTTCATCATTTGGGTTGAACATAACCATCAAATCTCCCCAAAGTACTCTATCAAATCCTTCAGGTATCACATCTTGAAATCTTTTCATTACCAGTTGATACACAACATTCAAATCTTCTCTATCAAATATGGACAATACCCTCATTAAAGTACTAAAGTATCTCTTATGTCCATTGCTTCTAATCACCACATTTTGATTTATTTCCTCTAAGTCTTCAGCTTTATCAGTCTGTGGTTTAGTTCCAAGACACTCTGTTTTCCATTCTTTGATAGGATATTTCCTGTCAAGTATTTCATAATCCACTTTTTTTTCATCATCTGGAACTATAGTTAAGTGTAATCTCAACTCATCGTTCTCTTTCTCACTATCATCATCAGAAGTGTTTTGAATGTATCTTCTTTTCCTTGACTTCATCTTTTTCCTAGTACCAAGTTTTCTCTTTCTGATACTTTCTTCACCTTTATTCTCCTCCTTGACTTCTACTTTATTCTCCTCCTTAATCACTTCACTTTTAGAGGAATCAACTCCTTTTTCATTCATCCTTTTGATCAGTCTTTCATCTTCAGCAGACCCAATAGAGATAAAATCTTCATCTGACCTCTTAATCTTCTCATACAGGACTTGTATTTCTTTAAATTTCTTGATTTTCAGTTCAGAGTGCTTGAAGTTTCTTACATGCTTTAAGTAAGTCATCATTTGATTTCTCAGTTGATTCTTGGTTGGTGGTATGTTCCTGATAGCTTCTAATCTTTGTTGAGCAAAGAATTTTCTTTGAGCAGCAATTGTGTCATGAAGGAACTTTGCTCTTTCTTCTATTGTAAATTGCTCTCTTTCTTGTTCTTGAAGCTTCTCAGCAAGAAGTCTATCTACCTCAATTCTTGCTTTTATATCATCAAAATTTCTTATGATAGCTTCATTTGTAGCTTTTTCTTCAGTTATTCTGTTTCTTTCTTCTTCACCTTCCCACTCTTCTTGTATTTTCCTAGCCATCTCTTCATCACTTTCAAGCTATTTAAATTTCTTCTCAGCTTGAGGAATATTATCATCTTCACTTTTAGATTCATCCTCCTCTTCAATCTTCTTCTTTGCTTTGTCTTTTGGATCAATCTTTGGAAGAGGCTTCAATGTCAGAAGTGATCTTGTAGAGGTAGGTCTAGGTCTGTCAGTTTCTTTAATATCTTTCAACTCTACACCTTTCTCCTTTTCTCTAGAAACAGCTTTGGCTTGACTCATGTTGAGAAGAACCTTAGCTATTGTTTCATCATTGTCAAATATTGTAGAAGTAGGTGTTTGAGTAGCTTGAGTAACACTTCCTTCTTCAGTATGACCTTCAGTACCTTTTGTTTGCCCATCAGTACTTTCAATTTGCTCTTCGGTACCTTCATTTTGGTCATCGGTACCTTCAATTTGCCTGTCAGTACTAACTTTGGATCCGTCAGTACTAACTATTGGACTGTCAGTACTAACTTTCTCCTTATCAGTACTAACTACATCTTCAGTACTAAGTATATTCTCCTCAATCTCCTTGTCTTCATCCACTATATCCTTTGTCCTCCCTTCATCCTGAGCATTCTCTGTTTCCATATGATCAACTGTATCTTCAGGGATCTCATCAAATAGAGGATTTCCTTGAACTGATGATTCACCTTTAGCTATTAGGTTTGTTTTCTAAAAAGGTGATGTGCAGGTTTTCTTCAACTCTTTTGGTTTCTAAATTGTATACTCTAAAAGCCTTGCTTTGTAGAGAATACCCAACTAAAAACCCTTCATCTAATTTTCTAGCAAACTTGCCTAGGTGGTGAATGGTATTCAAGATGGTCACATGGCACCCAAAAGGTCTTATATAACTTATAATAGGTATCTTACCAGTTAAAAGTTCATAAGAGTGTCCTTCTTCATAGAGGCTGGCCACTAATACCCTATTTAGAACAAAACCAAGCAGTACTAACTGCTTCATCCCAAAAAGTGTTAGGTAAGAATGAATCTGAAAGCATAGGTCCTAGCAGCCCATTATATTTTAATAAAAATTAAAAAATAAAATTTATTATTGTAAGGGTCCTGTTCTTTCTCTCAGCAACTCCATTTTGTTGTGGAGTTCTGGCATTACTGTATTCCCTCTTGATCCCCTTTGACCCACAGAATTCAATAACATCCCTGTTCTAAATTCTGTACCATTATCACATCTAATAGTTTTAACTTTTTGATCAATTGTTTCTCTATCAGCTTTAGTAAAGTCCTTAAGGATCCACTAGTTTCATCTTATTTTCTTAAGAAAAATACCCAACTAAAACTGCTAAAATCATCAGTGATAACTAGACAAATAAGGTCCTTCGTTTTAGAACTTCTTACAATTAGTTCCAAATAAATCCATATGAAAAGTTTATAGAGTATGACTTAAAGAGCTACCTGCTTTTGGCCCATACAGGAGACCTTGTTGTTGGCTTTCCTTTCAGACAACCAACACAAGTGAGGTCATTTTGAAAAAGCTTTGAAAGGTAAACCCTTAACAAGGTTCCCTTACAGAGTTTGAATTAGGTTTTTGAAATTAACATGACCTAACCTCCTATGCCATTTGTTAGATTCATCAGTTGTAGCCTTTGCAATTAAACAAGCCAAACCTTATGAAGGAACAATGTTCTCTAAATTGAAACTGTACATATTGTTTTGTCTGGGAACTTTAAGTAATACTTGATTCTCATCAGGTAACTTAAATTCAGAAGACAAAACAAGACATTCAGGGTCAGTAAACAGAACCTTGTTCTTTTTGTCACATATTTGTGACACAGAAAAGAGATTGAAATGCTGAAGTTCTTTCAGAAAGCATACATCCTCAAAATCTAACTTACCAGTTTTTATTTTCCCTTTACCAGTGATATAACCTTTACTACCTCCAAAAGAAACAGGGCCACCGTTAAAGTCTTGAAAATCACAAGGTACGGCGCATTTTCCCATCATAGTCCTGGAACCTTCCCCACTATCAACAATTCCTTTATTCTTTAGAGCTCTGTGTGGATAATCCTGCACATTAAAAGAAAGAGATTAGTTTCTCTTAGGGACCCAAGCCTATTTGGGCTTGAGTCTGCCTAGTGGATCTTTGAAAGTGTCACAGTTTCTAAGATTAGATCCACCATTGTATTTGGAGACATTGTTCCAGTTGTATTTTTGTGGTCTCCAATTACAACCTGCTGAGGGCTTAACAGCAGTTTCCCTTTTTTCCCCAACAGTACTAACTGCATTTACCTTAGCAGTATTAACTTTTTGTTTTGAAAAATCTGTTCTAAGTACTATTATCTTTTTGAAAGGCCTTGACTGAGTTTTGTGAAAAACATTTGCTGGTCTAACTCTATTTACATTAGGCTTAAAAGTATTAACTTTCATGGTAGTACTAGTTAGTACTGTCTGTCTATTAAAACTTTGCCTAGCAGTACTAAAAATTTTAGTACTGCTAGCTCTAGCAGTACAACTGAATTTTCCCAATTCTAGCTATACTTCTAGTTAGGAACAAATTGGTTTTGTCTATTCACATCTTGCACATTGTCCATTTTGTTTTTACTGCTCCCCTGAACCAATACCCTAATGACAATCTATTTGTATGTTTTAAGATCAACCTTGCATAGCCATTTTTTTTCATGATAATCACAATCTCTTATATTAATGACAAAAACTCTCAAACAAAACATGCTCTAGCAGTAAACCCATACCCTAACACTTTCTTGTTAACCTTAGGTTTTTGACTATGTGTGAACTGACTCTTAACATTTTCCCTAGGAGTTTTTACTTGCTGGTTAGCAAAACTAGGTATTTCATGTTCTTTTGTTGGTATAGACACATACTCATCTTCACTATCTGATTCATACTCCTCAATGATAGGAGCATCAGACCAGACCTTAGGTTGACATTCTACATTAGATTGATTGACAACTGGTCTAGACACTAATTCAGAGGGTTATGTGCTAATGTTAGATTCACAGGTATCAAATTCACTTGAATTAGGATTCAATTCACTAGTTTAGTCTGTTTTGGACCATATTAAATTGTGATTAATGCTATTTCAATATCAGTCCAAGTGGCATATAATTCCCTGTTATGGGTGGGGGTACATCATGCATTTCACCTATTTTAACAGACCTATTATTCAAAGGTGGATTATCAAAATCACTTTCCTTACCCTTAAATACACTTTGTAAAACTTCATTTTCATAACTTAAAATGCCATTATATCTGTGATCACCATACCCAAGCCCAAATTTATCATAGGCACTCATCTGAGAATTTAGAAGTTTACCAAGATTCTTAGAGGAATGGTGCCATTTTTCTACTTTAGCTTTTAAATCATCTTTTTCTTTTGAGCTTCTGCAACAAATTTCTTATGTTATGTGCGAACATAGTTTTATCATCTAAATCTATCTTCGTAAATTTTATCTTTTGTTCATACCAAAGTTGACCTTGTTGATGAGCAACTAACTGTGCTTCAATTTTCTTAAGACCTTGAGTATATGTCTTTATTTCTATGCTTGCATCACTTAGTTGTTCTCTCTGAGCATCATATAGTTTTTTAAGGTTAGCATAAGACTCTTTACACTCATTGGAATAGAAAGTTACCTCTGTGTCTGACCCTGAGCTGTTGCAAGCCATCAAAGCATAATCTTCTTCTTCTTCTGAGTGACTGGTCCAATCTACACCTTCTCCATCAATGGTCACCAATGCTTTAGAGTCTTCCTGCTTACCAGATCTTCTCCCATCCTTATTGCCAGAGTTCCAAGCATCTCTTCTCCTACTATCTTGATTTCCCTTGGTTCTACACTCTCTAGCAAAATGGCCTGTCTTGTGGCAATTGTAGCATTCGACTTTGGTTTTATCAAAACCAACTGGTTCCTTTGCATCAAATTGTAGCTTTCTACCAGTCTTTTTGTAGAACTTTTTCATTCTCATCGAAATCATGGCCACCTGCCATTTCAAGTCCATTTCTTCTAAGTCATATTCATCAAGCTGTTCCAAGTCCTCATGATCCAGTTGAGGGCAACTTGATTGATTAGCAAGCAAGGAGTATGATGAAGTTTGTTCATACTGTGAGTTTTGACCAGAAGGATTAGAAACACTATAAGCGGTACTAACATCATTAGTACTGCTGGTGTTCTCAGAGACAAATGCTACATTTTGCGTGCTAGAGGATGATGCAGTAGAGCCTTTTACATCATTCTCAAAGACTCTTAGATTATTATACAGATCATCAAAGCTGAGACTGTCCACTCCTGGTTTGGTCCTCATAATTAAGGAAACTTGAGACCAGGCAGAAGGTAGAGATCTAAGGAATTTCTGATTTGCATCCTCAGTGGATACACCTGCTCCATGAATCTCTAATTGACTCAGAAGACTTTGGAACCTGTCATAGCCTTTATGAAGCCCTTCTGAGTTTGATACAGAGAATCCTTCAAACTGTTGCTTTAAGATATACTTCTGCATCTTCTTTGATTCGTCATTTCCACCAAATCTGGATTTGATGGCATCCCACATCTCTTTTGCATCAGTCATCTTATGAAATTTAGCAAGATGATCTTCTGGTAGAGCCATAAGCAAAGTGGTCCTTGCTTTTCTTTCTCTTTCTCTGGCTACAATTTCTTCTGCAGTTCTTGGAGGCAGAACCTTGATTTGTCCTTGTGTATCTGTGGTGATTGATACAGGACCATTTCCATTTTGTATAACCTCCCAGATAGGATAGTCTGTATGGGCTAAATAATGTTCCATTTTCATGGCCCATATGTCATATTCTCCCTTTTTGAGAATAGGAAGTTTAATGGTTGAAACTGTGTGAGGAGTTTGTTGTGTTGGTGTTTGTGATGATGATGGTGGAGGTGGTGGTGGTGGTGGAATTTCATCTTGTGATCCAGACATGTTTAGTTTTGTAGTATGGAGATGTATAACTGGTTTTGTTTGTTCTTCTTACTCAGAGTTTCTCACAGGCTCTGATACCACTTGTGAGTCCCTAACTGAATAGATCTTTGCAGCCTACTAAGGGTGATAGCCAACTTGTATAAATACAGTTTGAATATATAGAAACATTGACTATGAATACTATGTGCTAATGCGGAATCTTAACACAAGTACTAAGAAGAACAATGAAAAACTAAATAATGATTTCTGTTAATCTGCTTTGAATGATTACAGATTACTAACTATGAGATATGATTGTATGAGATATATATTGAACTTATATCTAAGTATGTCATGAGGGATCCTTTTATAAACCAAGGATAACCCTAACAGACTTACAAAACGCATAAAGATAATACATATCTTTTCCTATAATATCTCATACATATCTCTTAAACGGTACTAACTAATTTCTACTAACAGTACTAACTATCTGATCAGTACTTAACACTTTGTACTGTCAGTACTAATTATAACTATCGGTACTAACTATTATTACTAACGGTACTAAGTTAGGAAAACATAATTCCCAACAAATGGTCTTCCAACAATGATATCACCCATTCCTTCATCACGATAAGAATCCATATTTTCCACAACTACAAAATCTGCCATAACAGAAAAGTTTCCAACAAAAATAGGCACATTCATAAAAACTCCAACTACATTTTTCCCTTTATATTCAACCTTGTCTTTCATTATCGAATTATAAAAACTTTTAGACATCACATTAATAGACAAGAGAGGTAAGAAATTAGCATTAACATGTTCGTAACCTATCATGCATGAAAACTATAGATTATAAGCACAGTCGATACGAATTTTCCTATCAAAGTCACTATAACTAGGGTACTCATCTAATCCATCAATGATCTCATCATCACACCTAGTTTTGACTATATCCATTATAGGTTCATCAACAACCTCACCTTCCTCAATGGTGGGCTCTAAATCATCAATTTGATTTCTCTTAAGATCTAATGGTTCACGACTTAAAGTTAGGCGCGGTGGTGTTTGCACTAAAGATTTGGAGGCATTATTTGTACGAAAAAAAGAGTGTTATCTATACAGATCATAAGAGCCTTCAACACATATTCGATCAGAAGGAGTTGATAGATGCGTCAAGGAGATGATTAGAGCTTTTTAGTGATTATGGAATGTGTGATTAGTACCATCCTGGTAGCAAATGTAGTAGCTGATTGCTTTAAGTAGAAGAAAGGAGAGAGTAAAGCCCTCGATGAGTGCGAGCGCTTGGCTTTTGTGACAATTTTAGTCCGAGTTAAAGGACTGATATTGGCAGGCTCAAGTGTTAAAAGCGTTTATGGATGAAAATTGTGGATAGCTGACACGATTTGAATGGTATAGTACTATCAAATGGAAATACGAGGAGAAGATGAAGTCATACACTTTATGGATTCGTATATGGGTTTCCATTAGTGGGTGGGTGTAAGACACAAGATCTTGGACGAGATCATAAGACGAGGTACTCTGTGCATCCCCAGACGCGGACAGTGGTTACTATGATTCGGGGACATGTATTGGTGGCCGGGTATGAAAAAGGAGATTGTTATTTATGTTAGCAAGTGTTTGACATGCGCAAAGGTGAAGGCGGAGCATCAAAGACCGTCAGGTTTATTGCAACAACCTGAGATACCTGAGTGAAGTTGGGAGAAAATAAGCTATGTATTTATAACAAAGTTGCTAAGTCAAGTAGTGGTCCATGATGCGATTTGGGTCATAGTTGATAGGTTGACCAAATCGGCGCATTTCTTGGCAATACGAGAGGATTATAGTATGGAAAAGTTAGCAACGGTTTGTAACTCGATAAAGATTGTTTTTGCTCACCATATGGTAACCAATCGATTATTTCATGATATAAGATGGAAGTTTTTACGTCAATGGTTTTGGCAAACGTGCAAAAAGTGTTGGGAATAACGCGTTTAGATATGGTACGACTTATCATCCTCAGATAGATGACGAAGCAAGCGTTACCAATACAAATGGTATATTATATGTTGATGGCATGTTGTGAGTTTGATCTTTTGTGAAGTTGGAATATCACTTATTGTCTTGGCTGATATTTTCTATAGCAATATGTTATCATTCAAGCATTCGTTTATGCTCCTTTTGGAGGCTGTTGTATGGAAGGAAGTGTAGGTCACGGTATTGTAGATGAGATAGGAGATAGCGGAATTAATCTGGTCGGAGTTGGTGCAGAAACAAAAAAATTAAAGTGGTTGTGATTATAGATAGGCTTAAGCGGCCTTGAGAAGTTAGATGAGCTCCGCAAATAATAGAAGGGAAACCTTTAGGTTTCAAGTTGGGTGATCATGTAATGTTGAAAAGTCTCACCTTGGGAAAGTGTAGTTATAGTGCGAATGGGAAGAGAGGGAAAGTTAGCTCCAAGATTTGCTGGACTCTTTTGAGCATCCTAGATAGAGACTTGGTCTCTGTGGATATAGGTTGAGATTCCTGAAGAATATGAGTCAGTTTGCTTGGCAACGTTTCATGTGTTGAAAGCTAAAAAAGTGTTTAGCTGATGCAAATTTGCATGTGCGTTGGATGAGATTAGTAGATAAGAACTTCTTTTTATTTGAGAAGCCTATGAGATTTATGGAAAGTGAGGTCAAAACTCTTAAAGCGTATATAACACCTTTTGTAAAAGTGCGATGGAATTCATCGGTGGACCATAGTTTACCTTCGGGAGCGTGAAGTATCCCCAAGTTCGTTTTAGAATACTATTGTCAAGTCTAATGGTTTAAAATTCGGGATTGATTATTTCTAAAGGAGGGGATACTATGACAACTGAGATTTTAGCAAGTTAGTTAAAGCATGTATAATTCAGTTTATGTGTGTCATTATGTGTTTTATGTGTTTTATATGTGTATGAGATGGAAGTACATGAGTGATGAATCATGGTACTTGTTGAAATGAAATCATTTGAAAGCTTTGCGTAGTTTCAAATGTCGTGTACATAATATTCTGTATAGGTACTATGTATATGTAATTCATATTATATATATCAGTTTAGTATTTTATAGATTTTAGAGTGCTTTCTATTTTTAAAAATAGCTAGAATCGAAGGTTAGTTTGAAAACTAGTTAGAAAATTCAAGGTTTAGCAAAATAATTAAAGGTTTTTACTTAGAATTAAAAGTAAATGTATAATAAATAAATAAAAGAAAAAAAATAATTAAAAGGGTGGTTGTGTGGATCGGCTGAACAAGGGAAGGAAGGGAAAGGGGGAGAAAAAAAAGGAAAGAACCCACATTTATTACAATGGCTTTGTTAATTATCTTTTCTAAGCCTATAATACAAATCTTAAACTTATATCAAAACACATTTTTTTTTCCTTCCTTTCCTTGGGCCGATCGAATAATAAAGAACAAAGGGAATACCCAAATTTTTATAGGGATTTGATTTTTCAAGAGTTAAGGTAATGTTTCTAAATCCTTTTTTTCATTTTATTGATTTTATTTAACGTATCAATCAGTAAGGATGGATTGAGTTATTGTAAATAATCTGTAATTAAGAGGTTTTGATCATCAAAAATCGTTTTAGGGTTAATAATTAGGGTTATGGGTAAGTTAATTAGGGTTAATTATGCTAAATTCGGAATAGAAATCTGGGCAGAATTTTAGGTCATCTTGCGAGAGCCATATCTCGGTCATACGGATAGCTTTTATTGATTTTCTTGAGCCTAAAATTAACTACAGAGAGTCTACTTTCCAACCCAAGTGGTTTCATGAATTAAAAGTGAGTGGAAGTTAGTCAAATTAATCAAACAAGATTCGTTGTCAAAACTGAGTTTTCGGGGCAGATTCTGAGTTGTGTTTGTGAGGTCAAAAACCATATCAAAACGTCTTTTTAATTAATGGGCTTGCTACTGTAGCAAGTTCATGATGTTTATGATTTTCTAGAATTTTTGTAGAATTTTCCTAAGTGTTTAAATGGGTCTGCTCAAGCTAAACTTTTTGAAGGTCGAATCAGGTCAAATTCTGGACACTTTGTGATGTTGAATTTTTATAAAATGGTTACACTCACTATTATTTTTATCCAAAAATCATAGAAGCTCACAACTCATTGGGGAGCTATGGGATGTGAGGAGAAGAACCAATTAGGTGTTTAAGTATTTTATTTAGAGTCATCTTGTGACTATAAAAACTGAGTAAAAAGCAGAAAGTTGAGAAGTAAAGTTTGTGAGGTAATTTGAGGTTAGCAAGTATGAGGAGTATATAGAAGAGTTGAATCAAGATAGGATATAGAGTATCCATCGTTGTGATTGTTACATCGACTTGGGTGTGTGACCTAATCGATGGTAACATATGTGTGTATTGTTTTGTTTAGATTCTTTGCAAGATTAAGTGAAGGAATTGGAATTTGCTTTGCATCAGGTGAGTTTTACAGTCCCACTTTTTACTTATATTTTGGGATGGAAATGATGCAAAACTGTTTTTGAATTATGAACCGTGATATGTGTTTTTAAGTGTCGAACTATATGATTGCTATGTGCTATTGCTATGTGATATGAATTGTGGTAAGACATGTGTATGTGAGGATGACATGACCTTGTGTGAGACCCGAACGGACTTAGCTAGTCAAGTGGGTCAGTCTTGCGCAGAGATATTGTGGGACGGAGGGGTACGATCCACCCTAGATATATGTGAATTTATTTTATGATAGAATAGCCAAGAATATATGTTCGTAAATGTTGTTTTTGTTGATCGCGGTGTCATAAGTGAGTCTTAAACCTGTAACTCTCACCAACAATTATGTTGACGTTTTTAGCATCATTTTCAGGTGAGCAAAACGTGTGAGGAGTTAGGAAGAGGAGTTAGCTGGACCATAGGGTCCGAGGTAATACATTCGAGCACTGATTGGATACCTAAAGGGTCCGAGGATTTTGTTAAAGAAGTTGGAGACGAAAAGTGGCACACAAAAATAAGAGTAACGGATCCGTATGGTAATACATTCGAGCAGGGTTATGAGACAAGATCAAAAAATAGGAAGAAGTTAAACTTTCACAAGTTAAGTGACATTATGTCACCACATTGGGTTCGATGAAAGAAATCATAAGATTAAATAAAAAGGAGTACACTCCGTACTCCTTCGTGAGTCTTTTTCATTTTCTATGTTGAGTCCTTGTTAAATAAACCATGTCAAAGTCTTGTAAATCCATATAGGATTCATGTTTGATGTATGGACACTTAGTTCAATTATTATGAATATTATTATGAATGCTTGATGGATTTGATTTACGTTTATATTCACATTTGTACTTAAATCAGCAGGTCTGGTAACAAAATAGCCAAATGTACGCCGCACTTCTTTGGAAGTGCGCCGCACTTTTGGGCGGTTTCATTATATATATATATATATATATAGACACACACACACTAGTTATAAAACTCGCCCGATGAGCGGGTATGACTTGTGATTATTGTTTTTATTTTTATTTTAGGCTAAATATTGGTTTTTTAATTTGTTTAGTATAGAAACATTGATCCAAGGAATACATTAAGTAACAGTTAATGAATTACGAACAATATAAAATATTTATACAACAAAAAATGAAAAAAAAGAATAGAATACAATTTTTATACAACGAATACTATGAAATTTTATAGAGTGATGAACCTACCAAAAGGAATGAGCGTCATGTGATATCTTGTTTATTATTTTCAATTGATTAGAAAAGTAGTTAATATGATATATATTGTAATCATATAAAGTACGTGTGATGACATCAAATAACGTCTATTTTATAGCATCATTTATCCCATGTAATTAACCTATTTTGTATAATTATTGCAAAGAATTGTTACTTAATCGTTTGTATTTGAGAATTGCAGTAATTATGGAGTACTTGGTGAAGTTATGCAAAAAGGTACGCATTTTGGAGCATAAAAAAAGAGTTCGAGAAAGTCTACTGATCTGACAGAAAACATGCCGTATTATTCTAGACCTATACGACGTATCCAAGACTTTGACGAATCAAAAGACCATTGCATGACTTTGAAGAATACGCCGTATCCATCAAGAAGATACGGCGTATCCGTGCCTATACTTCACAAGAAACCACGAAGACATAAAGACTAATACGCCGTATCCAGAAGCCTCTATACGCTGTATCCAAGGATTATTATACATGAAGATTCTGGAAGATATCAAACGTGGTCCTTACTCCAAGTAAGCCCAATACGCCGTATCCCACATCACCCGCTACGGCGTATCAAACCGACTACCAGACTCTATAAATAGACGATCCAAAACCCAGTTTTATGTATGCAAGTGAATCCCTAAACCACCAAGTCGACCAAGATACGGATAAAGGAGCCTAGAAGGTCAGAAAAGAGCCCCAAGATCATAGGAAAACTCTTGTAATCTTCGCGCAACCGAATACGCGTTCGATTAAGGTTTCTTTATTTTAATCGTTCATATATCAAACCGTGTGTATTTTTACAATGACTATCGGCTGATACCTTTAGGTATCAGCCATGTTTATGAAGATCTAATGTTTGGTTTGTTTATCTTGATTGCTTAATTTATCGTTGTTTGTTGTTTATGTTTATCAATTTATATTCATTTACGTGCTTAAGTATGCGACCTATCATTCAACTGGGTCTAGACCTACATATTTAATGCACTACAACTTCGATGTTGTTTGGGCGCTGGCTAAGAGTCCGGGATAGCTCTCCATATTGCAATTTATATATCTAGAATCATAGGATCACAAATATTAACCTATCCTTGCCTTTAGTTTAGTGAGCTTAGTTGAGCCATAAGGTGACCCTGGTATCAATGAGTACGTTCTTATTCAATTGGTAAGGACTCGGACAGTGGACTACTAGTATATAAAGAGCCGTTAAGCAGTAAGTGGGTAAAGTCTCCATGAGCTAGGGTTTAGTAAGAGCACCATTACTAATCTCCTAAGATAGATTATAATCAACAAATGCTTGCTTTATGCGGATGCGTCTAATTGTGACAGGATTAGCGTGTCTAGGTCTTAGGAAGAAGTACCGCCTAAGTCTAGGAATGATATGCCCCTTCAAGATAAGACAATCATTGCACTAATAAACAAACCTGCATTTTATCGGATTATTCATGGTTGATATGTTTTCCTTGCATTAGTGTTTGACCGCTCCTCTTTTGTTTGTTCATCTTCTTGTGTGTGTTTATTGCTTTACTTGTCATCAAAACCTTAGGTTAGATAACTAAACTGTGTCAGTCTCTCAGGCTAAACCCCCTTTTAATTAGCTTAGGTTTAACATAAATTAGATTAACTTAGTACTAACATAGATAACTTAAATACTGATAGAATTAGGGATTAACGCTCTCGCTATTAGTGATCGACACCCTACTTACCACGAAACTCCATCTGACCGGGTATATTGCCTGTTAAAGTGTTGTTTTAGGTATAGTCGGCATAAAATAAATAGTAAAACTTGATACATAAATAGCACCTGCACAATGACACATCAAGTTTTTGGCGCCGCTTTTGGGGAGTGAAGTTGTTTAATTCTTATTTATTAGTGTTTTAGTTTAGTTTAGATTTAGTTTAGATTAATTTGCATATTTGTGTGTTTGTTTTGTACGTTTAATCTCTGCATTGTATATTTTGCATATTGTGTGTTTGTGTGCATTATTACAGTTCGATGTAGCCTTCTGAGTCGAATACTCAATACGGCGTATTCAATTTATTGGATACGGAGTATAAATTTTTTCAAACCAATATAGCGTATCCGACTATATCATCAATACGGCGTATTAAGCTATTTGACAGTTTTCTTTCCAAGCAAATTTATTACAGGTTAAAATAGACAACCCCAACATTACTATAGAGGAGTATATTAGGCTTTAGGAAGAAAAAGCTTGTAGGCGTGGTAAGGTGTATAACTGGGAAACTGCTACGTATGGTAAGATCTGGGAGAATGAAGACATTCACGACCTCAGATCTGTTAAAACTGAATTCCCATCTATAGTCTTTAATGACACGTTAACATCTGAAGCAGCACTCTCTTGTGAGCCTACGGTAAGTTCTCTTAACGATGAAATTTACTTTAGAATATCGTTTGACGAATCCGACGATGAAGATTGCACGGTAATTTTCAACAAAAAATCATTTTCCTACAAATAATTTCTGTCAACGGTTTAAAAATAGATTCAGAAAATGATAATGATAAAGTCAATATGCCTTTGCTTCCATCACTCGAGCCTACGGTCAGTTATTTTGATGATTTAGACTACTTTAAAGATTTTAAGAATGAATTTCCAGCCATTTTTTGCAATGATGCTCTAACGTCTAAATCAGATTTCTTAACTGAACCTACTGTAAGTCCTCAACATATTGATGATTTTAATTTGAAAGATGAAACACCATTGTCCGAATGTGATGAAGAGGAACAAAATGTTTTATACTTTAATGATCTATTTTCTTTTAACGTAATTTATCCCGATAATTCAAAATCGGACGAGGACAATGATGATGATAAAATGATATTGAACACTCTTCGGGGGATTTATCTGTCAAACCATTACCTGATGTAATAAATATCGATGATGGTGCCTATGCACATGGGTCAAATAAGATTTTAGAAACAAGTCATGATAAATCTAATAAAATTTTCAAAATAAAAATTTTATCAAAGAATTAAATGTTAAAATCGTGACTTGTAATTATCTTAACAAAGGGATGCCATTCATTTTCCTAATCAAGAATTTGTATGTGCCATTTGGCATCCCGTTCGACCCTAAATTGTTTTATAAGGATGGGATTAAATTGGGGCCAGTCTAACTTAAAGACTTTTATGTAAACAAAAGTGCTTGCCGGGAGATAACCCGAAATGTATTTTCAATTTTTATCGAGTTAGTCTTCCCAGACTATCTATACGGCGTATCCAAACCCTATGGATACGGCGTATCGACTATCTGGACGTTATCCAGTCTTTATTTTCAGCACAGTCTATACGACCTATTCATTAAAAGAATACAACGTATACAGGTATCAATACCGCGTATCCTGGGGAATAGATATGGCGTATCGAATTCCTGTACAGTTTTAGGTATTTATTTTAAGTCGAGCCAAACGAATACATGGAGATAGAATTGCATTTGTTTTCTGAGAATTTACACATGACCTCGTGAAAAATATCGACAAATATTGGTGGAGAATTTACATATGAGATCTTGAAGTGTTGGAGTCTTGAAACTTCAAGGCGGCTGTTCAACACGAATTCTTGCATAATAAATCAACATGAAGAATCTACCGAGCAAATATCAGGGGAGTTTCTCATTCTAATTCTTTTTAATTCCCATATTTAATGTTTTATATATACAACGAGGACGTTGTATAATTCAAGTGGGGGGATGGAATTAGAATGTTTACTTGTCCTATTTTTCACACTAAAAATGCTTAAATTATGCTTAAATTTTTAAAAATTTCAAGCATACTTTTGTGAAATTACATGATACATAACCCGCACACAATAACCCTTGTTAGATATTGTAAGGATTTAGCCTATCCGTTTCCAAATGTTTACCTAAATTCCATAAAATATGAGTGTGCCAGTGATGTTGTAGATTTTAGAACTTGGCTTGGTATATCTATTCGAGACCACAATAATGAGTATTATGGATTTAATTGGAGTAACTTGTTTAAATTGGTAAGTTTTAGGATTACACCCAAATCGCCTTTACATGTTTCTTATTAACTAACTACACCGGTTAGTTAACCTCCCATTTAAACCCTTTTCCACTCTCATCTTTAGAGTGATGATCCACTAGAAAGACCCGTAGAGCCATTCCTTTAGGAATTACACCAACTATTTGTTTCGTTATACCCTTACACCTTAACCTACCCTGTTAGATTAAGTTTAATTTACAGTTGCTAGTTGCTTAAAGTGTAAAGTTTGTATTTCCCGAGTCTTGTGTTATTTTCTATCTTTGGTGCGGTTGGAAATTTACACATTGCAAATGGGAATGTATATTAGTAGTCAAAACTCATGTGCTTTTACTGCCGTCACCATTAATGGTGAAACCGAAGTACGAAGAACTACCAAAGGAATTATCCAAAATTATTATGATCTTGAAGATGGTGAAACTACACCGAGATTTGAAGTTTAGTTAGCAAAAAAAAAATTGAAAAAATGAGAAAAATTCAACAAAAAAAAGAGAGAGAAAGAAAGTTTGAATATAATCGTTTCGCAAAGAAGAATTACCGAAGGATCGATTATTCGTTGACACGTCTAAAAAAATCAACAATGTAGAGTATTGTACAAAGTGGAAGATTTCGCCACTTGCCTTGTAAAGTATGTAAAGTTTTAGGATGATTGGAAAGTTGACCGTTACGGGAACACCAACTTAGGTTGTTGTTTTTGATCAATGATCAAGACGTTGTAAATAGTTGTGTCTTTATCATGGTAAACGGCCAGGAAAAAGTGTCTAGCAACTTGTATCTTAAGTCTTAATCTATTTGTTTCTTGATTTTTATTTAACAACAATTTACTTCCCTCTTACCTAATGATTAGCCGCTGGTTTTACGCGAATGAGGACTTGTTCAAGCATACATGTCTTAGCTGCCTTGTTGGTTTATGACTTTTGGTGAAAGTTAGAAGGTTCCTACCCTATATCATTCTTCATCCTAACCGTTGGTTAAATTCAAATAAGGATGTGATCGAACACACATGTCTATTCTGTCGTTACGGCTATGTATGTGTGCTTCAGCTGCCTTGTTGGGGTGGTACTTCTGGTGAAAGATTGTAGAATGATCAATCGTAAGCCTTCCATATAAAAACCCATATTTACCTTTATAAACTTGTTACCCCTTGGCTTTAGTGGTGGAGATGTGTATCCTTGCCAAGCTTATGATAGAATACTCGTCAGGACCGAGCAATCGAGCGAATTAGTTACATGTTACCACATAGATTAGTTAAGTGATTTGAGGGTTTTCATCTTCCTATTTCATGAGGTGTTTGGTTGTGTACTTGTAATAGATCAAATAAATGATTTAACGGAAAATATCCTTAGGGATACATTTTTATAAACTTCTAAGGCTACTTGAGGACAAGTAGGATTCAAGTGGGGGGATATTTGATGACATCAAATAACGTCTATTTTAAAGCATCATTTATCCCATGTTATTAACCTATTTTATATAATTATTGCAAAGAATTGTTACCTAATCGTTTGTATTTGAGAATTGCAGTAATTATGGAGTACATGGTGAAGTTACGCTAAAAGGCACGCATTTTGGAGCTTAAATGAAGAATTCAAGAAAGTCTACTGATCTGATAGCTAATACGTTGTATGTAATACTTTAGTCAATGAAGAAGAACAAGCAGGATTTACCCAATACGCCGTATCCATCAAGAAGATACGGCGTATCCATGCCTATACTTCAAAAGAAACCACGAAGACATAAAGACTAATACACCGTATCCAGAAGCCTCTATACGCCGTATCCAAGGATTATTATACACGAAGATTCTGGAAGATATCAAACATGGTCCTTACTCCAAGAAAGCCTAATACGCCGTATCCAGAAGCCTCTATACGCCGTATCCAAGGATTATTATACACGAAGATTCTGGAAGATATCAAACATGGTCCTTACTCCAAGAAAGCCTAATACGCCGTATCCTACATCGCCTGATACAGCGTATCAAACCGACTACCAGACTCTATAAATAGACGATCCTAAACTCAGTTTTAGGTATGCAAGTGAATCTCTAAACCACCAAGTTGACCAAGAGACGAATAAAGGAACCTAGAATGTTAGAAAATAGCCTCAAGATCATAGGAAAACTCTTGTAATCTTTGCGCAACCAAATACGCATTCGATTAAGGTTTCTTTATTTTAATAGTTCATATATCAAACTGTGTGCATTTATACAATGACTATCGGCTGATACCTTTAGGTATCAGCCATGTTTATGAAGATTTCATGTTTGGTTTCTTTATATTTATTGCTTAATTTATCGTTGATTGTTTGATTATGTTTATCATCTTATACTTGTTTACGTGCTTTTGTATGCGACCTATCATTCAACTGGGTTTAGTCTTACATATTTAATGCGCTGCAACTTCAGTGTTGTGTGGGCGTAGGCTAAGAGTCTGGGATAGCTCTCCATATTTCAATTTATATATTTAGAATCATAGGATCACAAATATTGACCTCTCTTTGCCCTTCGATTGTGAGCTTAGTTGAGCCATAAGGTAACCTTGGTACCAAAGAGTACGTTTTAATCAATTGATAAAGACTCGGACAATGGACTATTAGTATATAAAGAGTCGTTAAGCAGTAAGTGGGTAAAGTCTCCATGAGCTATGGTTTAGTAAGAGCACCATTATTAATTTCCTAAGATAAATTATATTCAACAAATGCTTGCTTTATGCGCACTACTACAAAATGGAGTTAAAGTGACACTCATAAAGTGTTGTATTATTTGTTAAAAATGTTGCATTATACATAATGTTCGAGATAAGTCAATCATTGCACTTTACACAACTTACGTTTTAGTGGATTATTCATGGTTGATAGTTTTCTTACATTAGTGTTTGACCGCTCCTCTATCGTTTGTTTATCTTCTTGTGTGTGTTTATTGTTTTACTTGTCATCAAAACCTTAGGTTAGATACACAAAACCGTGCCAGTCCCTCAGGCTGAAACCCCCCTTTTGCATTAGTTTTAGGTTTAAAACGAGATAAACTAAACTACTAATAAATTTAGACATTTACGCTCTCGCTCTTAGTGTATCTAACACCCTACTCTAGATGAAACTCCATCTGACCGGGTAAATTGCCCGTTAAAGTGTTGTTTTTAGGTATAGTCGGCATAAAATAAATAGTAAAACTTGATACATAAATAACACCTACACAATGACACATCAAGTAGTAAACAAAACTTTATAAAAAATGAATGCAGAAAATAATCATCATTTCCCTAGTTACCCTCATATACATATATAATAGAAAACGACGTTGTCTTAGAAAAAATAAGAACCACCACATGCAATACTTCAAACGCTACAGTATGTAGCAACATTGATTCATACACACACATACACTCACCTGAATCTTTCGGAGTGCACTATGTACTCACTACAACTCATCACCAAAAATCACGATTGACATTTCTCATCTAAACGTGCTGACTTTTCTAGCTTTTGTCGAACTCAGCATTGATCAATATAGGGCCCAGAAAAAAGATGGATAACATACGCCCACATATGTACTATGTATCTTTTTTTGAAACCGTATACTGACCAACGCAATAGTTCTACACTAATAGAAACAAATATACAATTTGTCATTAAAGTATGCTAAAGTGAGGCTCAAATTTGCAGACACAAAAGTGGTACCAAACACCATCCATGGATGTAACCATAACCTGGGAGTGGCTGCCTTGTAAAGAGACGGGAGTTAGTAAATGACACTTTGTAAAAAAACTGAATGCAGAAAATAATCATCATCGCCCTAGTTACTCTCTTATATATATATATCATAAAAAACATGTACCATACTCTAAACACTACAATATGTAGCAACATTGACACAACCTTCTCACATTTCCCGCCTAAGCTTGCCAACTTTTCTAGCTCTAACTAAACTCAACATTGTTAGTATTCGACTCAGAAAAAAGATGAACGACGCAGGATCTGCATTTGTACCATGTATCTCTTTTTGGAACCAAATACTAAGCAGTGTAATAGTTCTACACCAAAAAGAAGATACATGGTACAAATATGGAGCATATGATGTATGTGTACAAAGAAACTGGTACGTGGTAGCAGAAGCCAAGAAACTGTGATATTCCAAATGGCGTCGTTTGGCGGCTAACTAAAACTTTCCAAAACATACGTGCGCGCACACACACTACCAACTATGTTGCTTCATCGACACATGTAAGGCTCAAGTTTACAAATGTAAAAGCAAAACCAAACACCGAGCATGACTGCAAGCCCAATACAGGTGAGGTTGCCCCGTCAAGATACCGGTGTCGGCGTATTACACCCATGAGACATATAAGCGCAGCATCACCATCGTAAGAAATAAGCAACCAAATAGACATAATACCAAAAAACGAGCACGACTGCAACTATGATGCATATTTGGTCGCCCTCTCAAAATACCTAAAAACATACTAACCGGACAAATATAAATTCATGTTTTATCAATAGCATTAATCAGATAAAACTACATTAGGCGATTGAAACGGCGCCGTTTCGACATGGCCCATTTTTAGGAGTCACTTTCCATATCAATTCTTTCACACACACATACGTGCGCTAGGGGTGAGCAAAATGGACCGTCGACCTGACCGGACCGAACGTATTTCTGTCCGGTCTTCGATCCATGCTTTTCATTTCATTCGGTCTTCGATCCGGTCGATCCGATCTTACAAAAAACCCAACGATTATACCTTGTAGGACCGGACCGACCCGGACCGAATCATTTCTGTCCGGTCCTCCGAGACTCGTCTGGTGTAGACCATTTCAAGTCACGGTCTGGTCCAGTCCCCGGACCGTGCACACCCCAAAAAAAAAAAAAAAAAAAAACAAAAAAAAAAAAAAAAAAAAAAAAAAAAAAAAAAAAAAAAAAAAAAAAAAATAAAAAAAAAAAAAAAAAATAAAAAAAGAAAAAAAAAAAAAAAAAAAATGTGCGCATACATAAGGTTCAGGCCTGCAAAAGTAAAAGCCCACACAAAATACCGGCCATGGCCGCAATCCTAATCCATGTCAGGTTGTCCCGCCAAGATACCGTTATCGGCAAATTATGTCAATGGAACATGCAAACACAGACGCCTATGATTTTCCATGTTCTATCATTATATATATTGGGTTGTTCGAGTAATCATACTCATCAAGCCCGACTTCTAACTCCTAAGCATTAAACATGTTCCATCAATTCCCAACTCCTAAATCCTAAGTTGTTCCAGAATGTCAATATTTTATCTAGTAAAGGAAAATGCAAAGTAGGAACTTTCGTATTTCAGAAAAAGATTGTTTCCTTATTAGGGAACATTCTCTTAATTTTTAGTATTTATTTAATTTAAATATATTTAATTAGAAAAGTTAACTATTTCCTTATTAGCTAGTATAAAACTTCAAAAATCGTTATTTTTTGAGGATGTATAGATTTAAAAAAAACACATGTACTAAATATTTAATAATCAGTAGATTAGGATCAAAGTGTAAAATTAAAATAAAATATGCTTATGTCCTCTAAAGAGCAAATAAGATCAAATTGTTCTAAAATAATGATTAACCAACAACTATAAGCTTAGAACTTAGAAGAGAAGAGAGATTATGGAATGCATTTCTATATTGATTCCTCAAACTACAAAGAAGCATCAATTTATAGGGCTTTCATATGCAATGTATTTACTACACTCATAATTAGGAGAATACAATAGATAGGATGTTATAGGGGTTAAGGTATGTGGATAGCCACATCATTTAATATTCATAACACTCTCTCTTGGCTATCCATCATTTGTTCTCATATGATTAGGTGTGCTTCCTCGTTAAAAACCTTGTTTGGAAAAACCCCGTGGGAAAAAACCATAGCTAAGGAAAAAAGAGTGCAGCGCGTATATTCTCCCTCTGATGGTTAGATCACTTAAGTTCATTGAGTCTTCGCATTCCAATGCCATGAACCAACTTCTTGAATGTTGCAGTAGGAAGTGCCTTGGTAAATAAGTCTATTAGGTTGTCGCTTGAACGAACCTTTTAAACAATAATATCGCCACTGTTCTGTAGGTCATGGGTGAAAAAGAACTTCGGTAGAATATGCTTGGTTTTGTCACCTTTGATGTATCAGTCCTTAAGTTGAGCAATACATGCTGCATTATCTTTACGTACAATTGTGGGAGACTCCTGGCTTGAAGAAATCCTACATGATTCATGAATATGTTGTGTCACACTTCTCAACCATACGTATTCCCGACTCGCTTCATGGATGGTCAAGATCTTTGCGTGATTCGATGAAGTGTCACTCATTGTTTGCTTTACGGAATGCCAAGAAATAGCAGCATTGGAACTTGTGAAAACATATCCAGATTAGGACCGACCG
>BQNB010086603.1:0-28143 GCA_026074375.1 Tanacetum coccineum | reverse complement strand
CTTATATCTACACCTAAAACAATCTTTCACTGATTTCGTTTCAGCCTTTATAGTCTCAATTCCAAGTCTCAATCATGACAACGTTTACAGTGTTGTAAATATCGGCCTTGGCGGCCGATATATCGCTTATCGGTGGTCAGCCGATACGTTTTTTCACTTATCGGTAAAAAATCGGTTTTGGTCAAAATCGGTCAAAGTCGATCAAAATCGGCCGATTTTTGGGGTTTTTTTTTCTTTTTTCTTTTTTTGTTTTGGTATTCTGATTTTCTTGATCGTGTTTTAATAAAAGTATACAAAACTGAATTAAAACCACACATAATGTATATTTTACAACATATACATAAGATATATAGTTAAAAATAATAAGAATATTAAAAAACTTATTAAATATATATATATATATTTTGCAGAATTCCTTTATAATTTAGGGTCTCCGCCGAGAAACCAATATATCGCCGCCAAGACCGATATATCGCTTAAAGGGGGTCGACCACCGAGGTACCAACACTGAACGTTTATATTCTTTTACCTATATTTAAATCCACACGATAAAGAACTATAATACCTCTCGGCAATTCTGCCCACAGAAAGAGAAGTTTAAGCAGTTGAAAAGCTGTCTCTTGGTCTTATCCCCATATATACTTCTTGTTGTTCTGGGTTAATTCATTCAAAGACTTTGTGCAATCTATCGAGATAATTTGTAAATCTCGATAATAAAACCGTTAGCACCTAAGAATTTACGTATTTTCTGTGGGTGTTAATAGAGATAGTCCAATTCTTAACTGCTTCAATCTTGGCGAGGTCAACATGAAGTCCTTGACTATCAATTAAGTGTCTAAGAAACTGCATGATAGGAATCCAGAAATCACACTTGGAGAACTTGGCATACAACTTCTCTTTCTTGAGTAATTCTAATAGATTAATTCTCAGATGATTTGCGTGCACTTCTTTGTTACGGAGTAGATGAGAATACATCGATGAACACTAATACGAATTTGACTAATATGTATACACACATGTTCCATGAGATCCATGAATACAGGCAATTCGCGTTAGTTAAACCAAATGGCATCACTGAAATTCATAGTGTTTCGTTATCTTGTCTTGAAAGCAGTCTTGGAATATTTCATCCCCCCCCCCCCGCCCCCCCCCCCCCCCCTCCCCCCCCCCGTACTCTCATTGATGATAGACTTGATCATTAATCAATCTTTTAAGTTGACCTCGAACTTGAAGTTGTCAAGAATAAGTTATCAATCATGGGTAATGGGTAACGATTCTTTACAGTAAGTTTATTCAACTCCCGGTAATCGATACACATCCTGAAAGATCCATCTTTCTTTTTAACAAATAAGACAGGAGCTCCCCAAGGTGAAGTACTTGGTCGGATAAAACCTCGTTCTGCTAACTCTTGAAGTTGGTTAGATATTTTTTCTGTGCATTTCTGAAGGACTAATCTATAAGAGCAATGGGCTACAAGTGATAGCTCTTCTCGGAATTAATATCGATTTTGGAATTCTACTTGGCGAACGGGAGGAAGGCCAGGTAGATCTTCAGGAAAAACTTCTAGGAATTCTCTGACTAGATATCTTCTAGTCTTTTCTCGTCTGACTTCTTTTCCATTACTTGGCTCACTAAGATGAAAACTAGACAATCCCCTGGATATATACCTTTCGGTTTTTATACAGGATATAAGACTTAGTTGGGTTTTACTTTAGTCACCTCGAATGATCAAAGTTTCACCGTTGATTGGGATGTGGATGACTTTCTCGTCACAAATAATTCTAGCATGATACTTGGATAGCCAATCCATACCAATGACGACGTCAAAACTACCGATTTGATCGGCATAAAGATCAATTTGAAAGTTGGGTTTTAACAAAGGTCAGAGTGCACCCTAAAAACGGTTTTGTGCTTACTAAGTTTCCGTCACCATTCGATATTTTAAAGGTATCTTTATAATTGTTGGAATATTTAGCATAGTAGGCAAGAGATATGGATACGAAACTTTTATCGCACCAGAATCAAATAATACTCTAGCTAGATGTTGGTTTATAAGGAACATACCCGTGACTACGTTCGGGTCTTGGTAAGCATTCCTATCCTCAACATGTAGGCTCTTCCTTGGGCATTGTTGTTGGTTGTCTTTCGACACTGATTTGCATAATGCCCTTTCTCTCTACAGGCATGACAAGTAACCGTCACTGGTAGCAGATTACTTCCAGTGGCTGGCCCTTTTGTTTCAGCAGTTCTTGTTCAAAGGCCTACCTTGTTACAAGTACACACTTAACAGTGCAAGGTCCTCTGTGATGCAGAGTGCATTTCTTACATAAGGGACAGTTTCCAATATACCCATTGTTTTCAGTTGGAGTGACAACATAAGACCTAAAGGTTTTATTTCCTATCTGTTCTGTTATGTTGGAGGATTATTTAGCGGTGTTGGTGTTGATGTTACGGTGGTATGTTGTTGTTGTTAAAGTTTCTTATTATCAAACGTTTTGTTATGATCACTTGATACTTGCATCCGGAGTGTGCTTTGTTACCTTATTATTAGCCACTGGGCGATGTTTATTGCTTCCACTAGAGTTTGAGTTTAAGAGGTGGTAACATTCCCTTATATACGTCGAGGCAATCCCTCGATGAAGAACTTACATCATTTTCTCAGAATCTGGAACATAGGGACAAAGGTTGTCAATGTCAAGGTTGCCAATTCTTAGAATCTTCTCACATATGCCTTGAGATCATTCCCCTTCACAGTCAGATGGTAAAATTCGTCTTTCATCTTCTGGACTTCAGTTCGGGGACAACACTTCTTTATCAACAGCTTCTTGAATTCAACCCAATTAATCTTGTAAGCTTATTCTATCCCAATAGGTTGGGCAAAAGAATTCCACCAGGATAGAGCTTCTTCAGTTAAAGTACCGGTAGCAAACTTCACCTTGCAGTCTTTGGTATAGTTGCTACGGGAAAACACTGACCAACGGATAAGTCCAACAGCTCCTTTCGTACCTTTGAAATTGATAGGTTGGCAGCTCATGAACTCTTTGTAGCTACACTTTCTTGCTACAGTAGCTTCTCTTTCTCCGGTGTTCCTATTAGTATTGTCAGCATTTGCCATTGTTGCAGTTTGTGCTTCTAGAGCTGCGGTAACACTGTCAACAACTAGTTTCTTGATGGCATCTTGAGTCATGGTTGGTGCTTCAGATGTTGATGTCCTTTTGGGAGGCATTCTATCAACATAAGACAAAACGTAATAAGAATGATATCACAATTCTTAAAATGCGTAAGGTTCAAAAATAAACATTGTCACAATAGTGATATCATAGGTAATTCATAGATAATTCATATCAAATAAGTATCTATGATTTATATAGAAGTCACAGTATGATTCATAATGATGAAGTCGGAGATGAAATATAGGACACAGGATGAATATAAAACATGATCACTATTATATTATATCATGAACGACTTGCCTTTGTACTGTACATAGTCAAAATTTGACAAGTGTTGTTATTTATACCACACATCCCGTGGCTAGGTTCTATCAAAAGCTATAACTAGTATCTAATCTAGTAGTCCGATGGTCCTTTCAGGCTGTTCTTGTGTTCATAGATTGCATTCAGAAGACTTTCCTTATCTGCTTAGTGACGAGCCTGGATATCTTCGATGATTTGTTCTAGATTAGCGATCCTGAAGCGAGCCAGAGCAATCTTACTGTTATTTCCCATTTGCTTTCTTTGAAGTTTAGCAACTTGAGTATGAGACTCTCCGAGTTTAGCTTCCAGATTGTCAAAATCTTGTTGTATGATTACCCGACCTTTTCCAAGACCCTCTATTTTTTATTCTATGTGCTTAATGCGGTCGAGAGAGAGTTCATCTAGGTGATTTAATATTTCCTCAATTTGCTCTTCGTGACGTTCCAGACTTGTCTTCCGAGAGCTTTCTCCTATCTCAAATTCTTGAGGTAGGGCAGAAGTAAAGGAGTATGATCGATCACGACCTCGTTTCTTAAGTGGCAATAATTCCTCAGGAAGAACGAATTCTTGAGGATTAAACATTGGAGATAGCATTGAAGATGGAGGCACAATAGTTGGCGGTTGATTAGGTGATTCTTTAGCATAGTATGCATGTATAACCTTCATATAGGGGTCATCATGAAAAAGTGAAAGAGTTGGTAAAGGTATTGGAACTAAACTAAATGAGTTATTTGAAGAGCTAGAATAAGTTTTTCCTGGTGAAGCTGGGACATAGTCCAGGAAAGCTGGGATATAGTTAGGAAAGTTAGAGGAAAAATAATCCTCAATATTGGAAGTAGGGTGGCTGGGATTAACAACCCAGTGTTAAATAACTTAAGTTATTTATATAATAGTATAATAGTTATGTACTTTACATACTATTCAGGAGATAAAGTGGCACGGAGGACTTTCTTGGATGGAAAAAAAGTAGTTATAGTTAAGGTTTCAACCTTGTTCTCTATAAACCTGGCTCTGATACCAATCTATAACACCCCTATTTTTGACATATAGCAGCGGAAGCTAATCTGGGGTATTATTTCATAGTACAACAGTCATAATAATATAAAATGACTTAAAAGAGACGTTTTTAAAAGATAACTTATCATTCATTATTTCATCAGAGTTTTTACAAATAGAGTTCCCAAAATCTACATGAAAACATAAAGTTTGAATGATAAAAGTTTAGTCATCTTCAAGTCTGTGCCACTCCGTGCCATGTGATGCTCAATTACCTGAGATAAACATGCTAAAAAGATCAATACAAAGGTTGAGTGAAATTCATAGGTTAATATTAAACAGTTTGAATACAAGTTCAATAGTGGGTTACGTTGTTATACACCCATAAGTGTAATAATTGAAATAAGTATAATTATTATAGAAAACAGTATTATTGCCCTAAGCTCATAACACCGAGACCTTGAGATAATCAATAATCACAAGTAGTTGCCCCAACAGGTGCCTTTGCCAAACACACGCATAGTGATTCAAATCAAGTGTGTTTGGTTACCAGAAAGTATAAGTACACCAACAGGGGAGTTCAGTCCCGAATAGATCTATTCACAGGATTCGCGCTTACTCCGAAAAGTAATTAGCGGTTCATGATAGTGGGGTCTTAATGGCAAAAGTAAGGACTTAGGCAATAATATATCAGGATAGCATACAGTTGGAAAAATACTTGCATTCATGGTTTATTGCATGTATCCCCCTCGTGGGTTTATGAAATATTAAAAGATTTAAAATGCGAGGCTATGAAC
This sequence comes from Tanacetum coccineum, assembly GCA_026074375.1. Lineage (NCBI taxonomy): Eukaryota > Viridiplantae > Streptophyta > Magnoliopsida > Asterales > Asteraceae > Tanacetum > Tanacetum coccineum. The sequence goes on along the minus strand of BQNB010086603.1, from coordinate 22,874 downwards.
TCACCTTAACAGGGAAAATCTGATTGATGGCAAAAGTATATCAAGTGAAAGTAACGGCCTCGCCACGCAACCTCTTGGGATCATCACCAAACTTAATCTCTCATCATCTAGTAATTTATTGCCATCTGTGTGCACTGGTTTTGATGAAGAAAATGATATCAGAGTTTGCGAAGCTTTTGACACTTTATGAATCTTTCATAACTCATACAAGTGTAGGTCGTGTCTGAGCATATCGGTTATTAACATGACATTACTGGAACTGGGAAATTCTCCATCTCCACTCCATCTTTAAATGATCTGTAATTGAAACATTACAATAAAGAGGAAATATGATTTGAAAAACTACATACCAGACTAAATGTTAATTAATGAAAATATTTGTAAACACTTTGATAGTTTTTTGATTGGTTTGTACAATGTTCAATAACCTCATTCCTTATGATGTAACAAGTTTTGATCACGTATAAACGCAATCACCATTGTTTCTTTTCCAGTTGACACAAGTAGATTCTTTGTAGAAGCGCACAAGTCACCTACCTATAGAGCTAGTTTTTGATGTAAGTGCTCTAAGCACAGGATTTCCATCTTCCATAGTGTATACATACGTATCACTATGGATGTATCTGGCAATATCACAAGGATAATCATAGACTCTTAAATAACCTTTTTTCCACAGTGTTGACAGACAAGATAAATGAAATGTTACCTATCGAGATTAATTATTGATCTCTATGGCTCCTAGACTCAAATGCGCTTTGATATTATGATGATCGGAGTAGCTAGGAGCTGACTAGATATCACTATTAGGACATTAAATATATTGTTTGACTTCTTACGATCTAATAGCCACCTTTTTCAATACCGACTACTCGAAGATAGTGAGATAGGGGTGGGAGAATGCATGTTTAGTCTCCTTAACAAATGAACAAGTTTCTTTCAAGAGAAACTCGAAGGCTGGGAAGGGTTGAGTATTGCATCACTGGTTTCCGATGATTCTCTTCAATTTCAGCAATCAACTTGTGATTCGACCGAGCTAAAATAACGGCATATATTGTATTGGACCCCAGTTTTATGCCTAAGAGTATGGAGGCTTCTTTCTTTACATACAAACCCTTTATCCTACCAATTCTTTTCTTCCTTCAAACCCCTTCCGTGCTTACCGACTTCATGACTAGACAACCTTGTATGGGTATATTCTAGTACTAGCTCCATCTCAGTCGGCACTATTCCCTTGTTCTCACATTTACTCCTTTTAATCATACCTAAGGACTTCTGTACTAACTAGTGGATTGTCCCTGGGTAGATCCCTCCGGTTCTGGCAGGATCATAGGAACGAGTACCTAACCTTACCATCCTTATAACTCGAAAAATAAAATACATGGATCATTCATTTGGTACAATTCACACTTGCCATAAAATCACTGTTGAAAAACTCAATCAGGTACTTATGATATAACTATCAAAGTGTTTAGTACCCGATTGTTTTTGCATTTCATAAAAGCTCCCCCTCAACATGTGCATTGGTATTCAAAAATGTTTAGCACATAGGGGTGGAGTATATACTTGAGAAATATGATCACATTACATATTTTAATTACATTTTCATTACCGATGATATTGACCTTAAAGCTGGAATGATAAAATCATTCACTTCTCTTGATTAGACAGTAGCCAATATCTCTGAGCCTTCCACTAATGAAGCAATCGAGATTTCTGAAGTTTCTTCAGATCTTTAACTTTCTACCAAATATCTCGATGAACTGTAGGTTTGTAGTGGAGGTCGTGGTGGTTGAAGTGTTGATGTTGTATCAGTTGTCCTCTGAAATTCTTAGAAGTAACAAAGGAATCAGCTGAAGGCAGTGGATAGCTTTAAAGATTAGTAGTTCCTTCTCTTCTTTTGTCTCTTCAAGACCCCGGTTACAACTTTCCAATCGCACCCAGACATACAATTGAACATCACCCTCCGCCCTCCAATCGATGACCCATTTTCTATTGAAAAGCTGTAGACCATTGATTGAGTGTCAAAATTGTCCGTATTGATTTTCAAAAATACTTTTACCACCGGTGTTTAACACAAAATAATTTTAAAGTAAGAAACAATAAGAAAAAATTATTTGTTTAATCAAACAGGAAGACTTCTCTTCAATTAAGAAAAAGCACTGAAACGTACATTAAACCCAATTTGCATGTGATATAAAGTAGTGCCAATCCCGAATCAAAATTAATTACCCGTTGTTAGGAACAGCTGTCTGTAAGACGACAATCTTTCCTTCAAATGAGAACCGGGTTGCAATCTGAAGAAATTGCAAACCATTGTCATGAGCTCACAACTTGAACGTTTGGTTTATAGTATCTCAAGACCGAAAAGACATCTTCTTTCATTGCTAAGGATAAATGCACTGAAATGTATTTTCCTTTACGATAAGGCCCGGGTTATGCACAGAAATGTACATAAGCCATTTCTTCATCATCTGCTTCCCACTCATGAATCCTCAAGATTCTTCATTGATGAAAGGGTTTTGGATGAGCTCGGTGGATTCTCCAGGTGGACATGTTCCTTAGTAGTATGCTTCCAAGCTTTCATGTACCTTTAAGGAATTAGTAGCAATGAAGACATCATGCATGTGCTCAGTGGTTTGACCAGCAAGAGCACATGACTTTGTTCAGAGTTTGATCCAACCCTGGTATTCACACACGTTCCTGGTTCCAATTCTTCATAGCCCCACATGTTTTTAGAATGCATCCTAACCTTGATCGTCACCAACATTTTAGAATATTCAGTATCAAGTCTCACTGATTACTTTTCTGAATTACCACCAGATTCAGCATCTGCATGAATAAGAGTTTCACGAAACCATCTTATTGGATGTAGCATTCCCCAAGGATGTACAGAAATGTCCTAGTAGTTTCATCCTGAGATGGCTATAATCCACTCTGGAATAGCTATAATCCCTGGTACTTGTTTCTTTTGGTTTTATTGCAGTTCCAGAAGTGACTTTGCAGCCTTTACATCTTAGCACTTGCCTTTCCCCTCAACTCAACTACTGGGAGTTTTCTGGTGGCTATGGAGCAGATTTCACGAATAGCACTCTGTTAACATGTGCTTAGACCATATGCCTGAGAGACTTCCAACTCATTTGAGTACCTGTTTATAGATTATACTCATAATCATCCATAATGAGTAACAGGAGTCCGGTTTGAACTTTCATCTACATCAAACAAAAAACAAACACTAATGCACAAAACACAAGACAAACAAAAAAATATCAAAATTCATCAGCACCAAAAAAATAATCAAAACAAAAAAAACAAAAAAAAAACAAAAGAAAAAAAAAAAAAAAAAAAAAACAAAAAAAATAAAAAAAAAAAAAAAAATGAAAAAAAACAAAAAAAAAAAAAGGAGAAGAAAAAACAACAAAAAAAACAAAATCAAATCAATCAAAAAGCAAAAAAACAAAAACAAAAAAACAAAAAAAAAATAAAAAAAATCAACAAAAAAAAAAACAAGACAAACAAAAAACAAAACATCAAAAAAACAAAACAAAAAAAAAGAACAAAACACAAAAGACCACAACACAAATCCAAACAAGTAAAAAAAAAGCAACAAAAAGCATTTGATCAAATCAAAAATCAAACAAAATCAAACATCCACAACAAAATCAACAAACAAAAAACAAATCAAAAAAACCAATAAAAAAAAACAAAGAAAAAAACAAAAATCAAAAATGAAATACATGCAACATCAAAAAAAAAACAAAACAACAAAAAACAAAAAAAGAAACCAAACACAAAAAAAAAAACAAATCAAAAAACAATAAAAAAACACAAGCAAAACAAAAAGTTCACAAAAAATCAGACAGAAAAAAAGAAATCATACATCAAAAAAAAGAGACAAAAACCCCACAAGATCAAAAAAAACAAAATCTAACAAAAAAAAAAACAAAAGCTAAAATCAATAATTAAAAACAAAAAAAAACAAAAAAAAAAAACAAAAAAAAACAACAAAAATACAATCTAAAAAACAAAAACAACTTCAACAAAGTGCAAACATAAAGATCAAAAACAAATCAAACAATAACAAAAAAAACAAGAACAGAAAAAAACAAAACAAAAAAAAAAAAACAAAACAAAAAACCCAAAAACAATCAACAAAAAAACAAAAAAAACAATCAACAAAAAAAAAAACAAAAAAAAAAACAAAACAAGAAACAACAAATCAACAAAAATCAAAACCAAACAATCAACACAAAACAAGGAAGAACAAAACAATAAAAAAAAAAAAAATATCAATACAAACAGAAAAAAATCAAGAAAAACAGAACCAGTTTAATGGAAACTCTCTCCTTTGTGAATGTTATTTCTATTTTATCATTCAGTTGGAGGTGACTCGAACGGGTGAGCCTGAGTCTGTATGAGTGACATTTAAGCCTTCCGAAGAAGATCAACACTTAGAGTAAGCCAGTGCTCATTGACTTGAAAGCTATAAACCCCAGTCTTTACATCATGAGTCAGAGTATTCCAGAATAGCTGAATATAGATAGAAGGGACATTTGCTGATGTAGTGAATGCCCTAACAAAGTTTGTGTTCTGACGAATATCAACTGAAATGTGGAAGATAGGATTCTTCTGCAACTTTTGTAGATCCAAGAGAAGGTTTTCCCTTTCTAATCCTTTAACCACGTGTCCGAGGCAAAGAAGGCTTTTGTTCAAACACTTCTGTTTTCACATCCGTCTTTCACATTCGACCTTTCATACACATTGTAGAGACCAGATTAACGTGAGTTGATCACATTAGATTCACAATTACTCCCCTTCAAAATTGCATATTAGATTTTCCATTATGAATACATCTGATCTACGTTGTATCCACTTAAACGACTTGAACGAGCATAGGTAAAATTTGTAAAACTAGTTGATGAGAATGATCAAGAACAAGAAGATTCTCTCGTGTTGAAGATAAAGTGCACATAAGCATACCCTTTTCATGACTGTTAAAGGAACGGGGGGCATGAATAGAAATGCAAGCAGACGCCTTTGTGACAGTTTGAGAAACGGGGTTTGAACTGATTTGTTTAAACGTCTTTTGACAAAGAAGACCGAGGCTTTGAACTGCTGTGTTTCAAACATCTTAAGACATAAGAGGAGCGAGGCCTGAAAAACCCCCCCCCCCTGATTTGAGCATACACCATTTGATGAATAACTATGGCCTGAACTGATTTTGTCCAACCATCATTTGATGAGAACGAGGCTTGAACTGTTTTTTGTGTCCAAACATCATTTTAGGCTCGGGTCCTTAACTGATGCGTACAAGAGTCATTTCTTCCTCTAAATCGAGTTTTGAACAGCCTGAGTCCAGATACCAAAGGATGATCTGTACCACCTGCACTTGAAAACAGTCGAATTTAGAGGGTTTGGAATTTCGAATCCCCAATTTGTGTTGGGGTCCTGTTGGTTAGCCAAAATAGCTACATGTCACAGAATCCAGTTAAAGGGCACAATTCTCTAAGAGCAAATTTCTTTGCCTGTGGGTCTCCATTTAAACCACAATAAAGATTATTCTGAGGTGAATTTCTTATTCCCTGTGGGTCTACATTGATAACCAACAAATAGCAAAAAGTTTGCGCCCGTTTTGCTTTCCAACCACCTGCTTGAGTCTTGTTCAAAAGACTGATATCAGATAGTTTACCTTTGTGGTTGCCAATCTGTTTGGGTCCTTGTTCAAACTAGTTAACAGACAGTTGCCGCTTTTGGTTGCCAAAATCTGCTTGTCTGTTAAACTTATTATCAGACAGTTTGCCTTTTGGTTTCCAAATCTCTTCCCTTATTCCCAAGAACAATTTTAACAGTGGGGGGTTGCATTCATAAGAATTTAAGATAATAACAACACACATTTCATGACTTGCAAGAGTGTTAAACCCTTTGTTACAAGTTTTGCACACAGATTCGACGTCGAATTAATTACAACACGCTAATGAGCTAATGCCAGACACAATCAACCCAATCACCTTTTGTCCCAAACAGACTTATTTGTTCTACGATGGTCATCTACTTTCTGTTATTACTCACACTCCTTAGCTGGGCAGGATCCTAGTTGTTCTTTCTATTCTTCTATCAAGGGCTTTGATCCGCATGCACTAGTGAACTTGCTTACGCTCCTGTATAAGGAATCACCTGACATTAGACTATTGTGAAACTTTCTTGGTGCACACCGAGTGTTTCTGTTGTATTAGTAAAAGTAACATTGCTTTTTCCTATTTAAAGGGTGATGGAAAGAGCCTGCTAACTCTTTCGTGAATTCTTTTGGGCAAGAGACAATAACATATTCTACCAATTGCCCTGAGAAAGCTTAGTGTAGTGACAAGCATAGTTTAAGTACATTATCTATGGTTTAACTACTCTAGCTTCCTCCTCTAAACAATCTTCCCTAAACTGTTTCTACAGCTCTCCTTAAGATGGTTTGAATAGTTAAATGAGCATTCCAATTGTTCTTTAGCGAGGAGGTATTGGATCTCTACATCTATGGCATACTACAGGAGCACGAAACTTTGTTTTGACAGAACTTCTAAGCGTCAACTTTCAATTGCCATCTAATTGTGGGATGTGGGGCTCATTTAGATTCCTCAATCTGGTGTTAACAGAGTGAAGATGTCTTTCATTAGTGAAGCAAGCGTGATATGAATAGGGACTCATAAGACAATCGCGGGTTGTAAATGGGCGAGCATGCACCTCTTATCGAATGGTGGGTCAGGGGGCCCGTAGAGGGAGCGCGGTGCGGGCGGGGGGAGGTGGGGGTATGCCAGGTGTTTTAGTGTGTGATATTTCCATGAATGGGGGTTTAGCCAGTGACAGCGACGGTGATTGGTATGACAGTATCATTATATACAGAGTCTCTCACACACATGTGTGACAAGTTAATAGGGTAAGAACAGTGATGCATTCGACTAAGTCAATTCATACATTAGAGGGTACAGCGGGTGGTAGTGGAGGTCGACAGCGCGACGTCTCTTGGCTCTAAGTTTAAGGTGGGGTGCTAGGTGGGAGTACAGTATTAGTGTATAGGATTCAGCTGCTTCGTTCCAATTCTTGATCTACTTCAAGAATGAGTTTAAAATCAGAGCTTTCCTGTGGTATTTTGTGATTTGTTTTTATTAAAACTTTCTTAAAGATGTTGATACTTTAATTGCAAATTTAATTGTTTTCCCTTTCAAGTTTTGAAATAAGTTTTGACTCATTATGACTTTTAGACATCTAGCTTCAAGATCTAGACAAACGTGAATTTTTTTTACCACATCATACAACAGTTTGATTCGACAAACAATTAGCAATCAGATTCGCCGTATGCAATAGAGGTTTTTCCTTTCAATTTCATCACATAGCTTGTCCCACAGTATTCTGTCCACGTCGTCCATTCAATTTGATCAAAAATTTCTTCCATTACTTTAACTTAGGATAGGTCTAATTTCAGGAAGTGTGGGTCTTTAAAGAGGTTCCGTTATGAACTCCTGCAAATAGTTCTTTAAAGTTTTTGAAAAATGGATAACTTCAGTGAGGAAACATCTTTTTTGTTTTGCCTCAAAACCTCTTTCCCTTTCTGTAACACCCTGTTGGGGTGGATTCTCTTTTTGCAAGTTTTAGTCAAATACCGTGAAAAATTTATGTGAGTAACATAAGAATCATCTTACTTGACTTTTAGTGGAAGAACTCTAGGACAAGCATAGATGGGAAGTATTGGTGGAAACACTGTCCAATGCGAAAGAGGGTTTTGGAACTGAGGTCTTAGCCTTTTTCCTGTCATTATTATCTATGGACCAAAATATCTATTCTGGGGTCAGATTTCTTTGTGGAGCAAAGGTTGCAAGAAGGTTCTCCTTCGAGTAATCTGGGGGGGGGCAATCCTAATTTTATTTTCCACACATAGAGGGTCTTTCATTTTCTCTAAGCATTCTTGTGCCTGATTATTCTCAGAATAACCTCACGAGTATCCTCAGAGTCATGGTTACAACAGTGGCGTTCATGATTGGACATGAACTAATACATGACCATTAATAGAGTGGCTGGTTGAACTTGCTCGTACGAGTGAGACATAAGGGGATTTTGTACCTAATGCTACCTGTTTCTTTTCATCATAAAATGATTTTGGTTTACCTTATCATGTGAACGTTTTGTACAGATTGATCTTGTTTGTATAAATCTATCTTCCACCTTTTCTTTTAGCCTTTTTAATGTCTAAAAAACTCTTCAAGGAATTTGTCTTCTTTTTGTTTAAAATCCTTTTTCAAAATGATCGCTTCTTCCCTCACTATCTTATGATGGTTAAGAGTAGAACGAAGTTGCAATTGTGCAGAATGAAGTTCCAATTTTAAAGAAGTTTCTTTTCGATTTCGGTCAGAGATAATTATTCTCATTTGTTCATCAATCTTTCGTTCCAATCATTAAATTCAAACCCCATTTTAAAAAAAAAGCCCGTAGTTCATACACCCCGACCAGTTCCTTATATCTCGCAAGTTCAGAAGTCAATGTGTCATTAACTACTTTAACCTGCTTATTTGTTGACATACTTTGGACACCCTGTTCATGCATTTCATCGAGAATTGACATCAATGCATCATTTCGTACAGAAGATACATTACTTTGTACAACATGTTCTTCGTTGTCTTCCACATACTGATCAACATAATAAAATTAAGAATAAAAATAAAAAAAAAAGAAAGATTAATAAATAAAAATAAACTTAACTTTTATAACACTCGTATATCACATCAGAGTCAACAACGTATTTGTGTTGTACACGCTTTGCATCCGGTGTACTTCCATGATACTCATGCCATATATCACAAAAGGTAATCATGAAATCTTGTACCTCAAACGGAGATTTCGAGTCATATGAGCCTGGCATCATCGTAGAATGGTATCTTCATATGAAAGATTTACCATGACATGGTCCTGTTTGTGTGTGAGCCTCATCAACACAGAGTCGAATGCATCGTATTGAACGCCATCATAGACATCATCATCAAAATTGTTGACACTGTTCTCCTGTAAGAAAACAAACACTGCTCTTCATCTAGTACAGCACCATTCTCATGAGCATTCATAGAGCATCATCCATGTTCTTTGAAGTAGTCCTAATCCTGAGACGCTTTGGTTGTGGACATATCTCGTGCTATGTGCCCGGATTCCATATGCAGTTTAACACATACACGGGTTTAGCTTGACCAGGATTCACATTGCCATACTCTGTTCAGACCGCCCCAGCATTCCCAGCTACAACATTTCCTCTTGCATTGTTCCTCTGAAATGGTCTTCCTTGATTATTCGCATTGTATCTACCTCGAGCATCCTGAACAACAACGTCTTGAACTGTAGCATTGTTCCTTGCGTTTGAGGAAGTTCGGAGTTGATTGTTCGTTTGAGGAAGATGTGCTTTGAATGATTGATTGAGGAGGAAAAGTGTGTTGGTTAGGCTTTCAATCAAGTTATCCGTTGAAGTGCTTCCTGTGTCCATTTGACAGTTATCAACAATTGATGGTTGATTTGAGGATTGTGGAGACTCAGATGATATGTGTTGATACTCAGATTGATGCATTAGACACTAGTGCCCAAGGGGGTCATCAGTAGGTTGAATGAACCTTTCCATCATCATTCTGTTCTCATTTGCATGTACCTCATGTTGCTTCAAGTAGGCATACAACTGATCAAAGTTAGACTCTTTCAAACCTCTGTTTAGTTTGACTTCAGTTATGAATCTGCTCCATTCAGGTAACATGTTGTTCACAAATTTAGAGTTAAGCTGCATTCTGGACATGGTCCATATTATGTTTCACATGTCTTATATGATCATCAAAAATAAAATAAAAAGAAAACCAAAACAAGTAAACAATAATGGTCTCTCCATTTATGTTGATACGAAGCGTTTCCAAAATCATCGTATAATTGTGATTCCCTGTCATCCTTTGTTAACTCAGAAACCTTCCAGGAATCATCTTCACATGTCCAAATGTTCTTGGCGTCAGTGTAATGGTTGATTGGAGGTGTGTAGATGTCCCATATAGGTATACCTTGAAGTAAGATATTCGTCACGAATGTCGCTTTTTACATTCCTTTTTCTTTACAAAAGGTCTGTAAAGACCTAGCACGTTCTGGACCTAGGTTGAAGTGCACCCTCAGTTTTCTTCAGCAATGCTTAAGCATGAGTTTTGTATGAACTTCCCATTTTGAAATGGACCTTCTTAATCGATTTCATAATGTTCTCTCCATTATCTTTTCCTAGACAATACAGACGAATGCGTTGTTGCTAAGATTCAAAGTCTGTTCTGTCAAGCATTGGTGGGCGTGTATCGGAATCGGCATACCAAATATCTTCTGACATATTAGACACCTTGATGTATTGGTTATGGAATGCAATAAATGTTTCACGGGATTTTACGTCAAGTCCCTAAGATTAAACAGATAAAGTTTACCGGGATTTTACAGAAATTAATAAATCAATAGAAAAACCGTAAATGAAGTAATGTTGTTGAGATATTGGTTTGATTGAATTTTTGAAATTTGACGCAGTTGGATAATAAAAAATAAATTTTACCCTATTACCAAAATCTAAATTTGGTGTAAAAATAAGCTAAAAAGGCTAAAGAAAAAAAATATATTTTACTTAATTTTTCCCGCCAAAAAGTGTCGCTAAAAAGGTGTCGACCGAAATAATTTTTACCCTATTACCAAAATTTGAATTTGATGTAAAAATAAGTTAAAAAGACTATAGAAAAAAGATTACAAAATACTTAATTTTTTTTTAAATCAAACCGCTGCGTATATGTTTCTATCAAACCGCCGCTTTGAAATCAACCAAACCGCCTCCTATTGATTGAGCAAACCGCTGCCTAACAGGCCAACTCGCCACCAATATCTTACTAGGCAAACCGCCGTGGTTTTGAAGTAACTCGCTGCCTAGTTTTGTTAACTCGCTGGATCAATAAAATAATCAAACCGCTGTCTATCTGTTTTGTTCAACCCGCCGTGAAAGCAAACCGCCGTGATAAGCAACTCGCCGCCGAGGGTCCAAACCGCCAGGGGTTCTTTTCGTATTTTTCTATTAAAATATTCAAACCGCCTTGGTACCTGTCAACTCGCTGCCAATTCCTTTGAGCAACTCGCCGTTTAGCAACTCGCCGTTTAGCAACTCGCCATGACCTGTCAACTCGCCACGAATTTTTCTTATTATTAAAGTCAACTCGCCACTGGTCAACAAACCGCCGCTGACTTTTTTTTCCTAAAAACGTGGATCTTGTCCCTATGCTTGTCAACTCGCCACGATGAACACTTGTTCGAATTAACCAAAATCAAGCCATATGATCTTTCCAGCCACGAAACTAGGTTACAACATACAATATTAAGTGTGTATATGACGATTAAACACACCTTAACTTGTATTTCTTTGAGAATCGTCCAATATGAAGCAACCGTCCATGAAGGGACACTAAATCTATAAAAAGCTTATAATTCGAACTAGGAGCTTGTATTAGCCATGAACTTTGTAACTACCTAACCTTTGATGTGTAGAACAAGTAGAGAGCAAGATAAAACAAACAATAAGCCCCAAAATCAAAAGTGAGCCGCGATTTTTTCTTCAAAATAAGCACGAAAATTTGATATATAACCACACAATCAACACGAATCTACCAGGCTCTGATACCTAATTGTAGTAGTCGTTTAAATCATACACGGTGATGATACCGAGTGGTTTAGCTAGTTTCTAGTGAGAGAAACACAAGAGAGAGATTCTAGAGAGAGAGAGAGAGTGTATGTGTTTTGAAGTGTAAAAGATTTGACTAGCTTGCCTCTTCCAAAGTTGGAAGAGGCTTATATAGTTTTTACAAAATACCGGGTATTAGTACCCGGCTTAAAACCGAAAGACATACGATTAAACAATTGAAACTACGAACTATTATAAACAATAAATATACGGGGTGACGAGTCATTTACTCAGATCTAACAAAGTGTGTTGTGTTCCCAAAAAGTATAGGGTAAACCAACGGGGGAGTTCAGTCCTAAATAGATCTATTCACAGGCATCGCGCTTACTACGAAAAGTAATTAACGGTTCATGATAGTGGGGTCTTAATGGCAAAAGTAAGGACTTAGGCAATAATATATCATATATCATACAGTATGGAAAAACAACACGCATCATGGTTTAAAGCCATGTATCCCCCTCGCAGGTTTATAAAAAAATATTAAAAAATTAAAATGCGAGGCTATGAACTCACCTTAACAGGGAAATCTGATTGATGGCAAAAGTATATCAAGTGAAAGTAACGGCCTCGTCACGCAACCTGAGGTAATATGTTCAATCTTAGTGTGATGGTTTATTTTTCAAAACTTTATAAAGTTTAAGTATTACTTTGATTTATTAATTTATGGAAATAATGTAATCACTGTCGTGCCATCATAATTCAGAGGTCAAGTAGTAAACGTTTTGTAGGAGCCAGGAAGTACAGTTAAATCGTAAATCCAGCAAACTCGTCAAAACGTATACCCAAATGAAACTCCTTATATGAAACTCCCTAGTAACGTGATACAAAATGAATTTAAGTTACTTCAAATTAGTACGATGATAAATTACTTAAATATAAACTAAGTTGTATTCTAATGCGTCGATCGAATGATTAATAACGATTAATGTGTCGGTTTAATAAAATCGCTAATAAAATTTAATATATATTTTTAATAATTTAAATAAAAAAAATATTATATTTTATCTTTTTACGTTTGCAAAAATGGCAAATATAAACCCTCGATTTATAAACTATATACAAGTTTTAGTCCTTTTAAATATAAAGTATATATAATAAAACCTTTAACTATGAAACTTGGCAATATAGTCCTTATCTTATAAACTTTAGGAAAATGACATTTTCAATCCCTCTAGTTATAAATTTTAGAAAGTTACGATATATACCCCTATGCATGAAAATATTTGCAAATTAAGTCCAAAAAGCCATGCAAGATTATTTTAGGGTTCCAAATGATATTTGCAGGTTATAGCTTATTAGAATAAGCTAAATTAAGATGTTCTAACGTAATAAAAGTTTAGAAAAAGGATTCGTTAGCTAGAAAATCAAAACATGTCATTTTTAGGGTTTTAGTCAAAAACACATGGGTTTGAGGATTCAAGGCTTCAAACAAGAGTTTATATATGATCTAACAAACCTTATGAAAGATCTAAAACAGAATATGAGCTTATTGAACAAGATTTTGAGCTTACTTGAGCTAAAATGGGTCGAAATGGGGTTTTTGGGTTCGTACGCCTAGAAAACAACTTCAAGGGCTTCTTTCTCTTGGTTCTTGGCTTCAATTCTGATCTTGGGGCTTCTCTTGATCTTCTACTACTGCTAGGGAATGGTAAACTCCGCATTTGGAGTGTGTTGATGAGTTTTGAGGTGTGGTATTTATGAAATGGGTTGTATGTTTTGGGCTATATATAGTGCTCGAAACCTTGGTGGCCAAGGTCTGAGGCTTGGAGTAGTGGCCAAGGTTCTAAGGTAGTAACTAAGGAAGCCTATTGATGAGTATAGGAGGCTAGGAAGGTAGCAATGCAAGGTGGGGAGTGTTGGAAGGGTGCGAATGGACAATGGGTTGACAAGGAGGTGACAAGGCAAACTTGGTGGCCAAAGGAGGTGATGGAGGTGCTTGGTTGCTTGCTTGTGACAAGGTGTGAGTCATAAGGTTCCTAATGCTAGGTTGGTTTAAAATGGGTCAAAAATAGAATAAAAGGGGTGTCCGGAGGTTTGGTTTTGGTTTCGGCATAGGATTAGGTTTTTAATTCATGATTAGGGTTAGGATTAATGGAAGTTTTAGGGTTAGGATTAAGGTTTAATGTTATGATTAGGTTTTAGGATTATGGTTAAGGTTTAGATAAAGGTTTAGGGTTTAAAGTGAAAGTAGGGTTTATGTTTTTCGTTTAGGGTTTAGGGTTTTAGATTAGGGTTTTAAGATGACTTAGGGTTTAGGTTTAGGGTTTAGAAGTCATTCATTAAGTGCATTGTACCTTTGTGCTAAAGTGGTAGTAAGAAACTAAAGTGATTTAGGAGGTAAAATGACCTAGTTTGGTTTTCTTGCATTATTTGACTTATACATTGAGGTAATGAGTTTGTACATTGACTTGGAGGGAAAATTCTATTACAATGTTGTGTATTGTACACTTGTACACATGCTTGAAGGTTTTCACATTCATTTTATATGTATACATTACATATAGTTAGGGTTTTGATATAAAGTTAACAGATAAAGTTTGTTTTGATATAACGTTGTAAATGCTATTTAAATGGATAATGTACTTGGTAAAAATGATATTAAGATATAGACTTGACATATTAGGATGTTTATATGATATAAACATAGATATAGATGGCATTGGTAGAGGTTGCGTGAGCTCGTTTACTTTAGAGGAGGTTGGTTATGGTCGATGTTGACTTCTTTACTGTAGGTAGGTTCAGTCGTCATCTTTCCTCCTCTTATGGTCACTCCTTTAATTTCGTGTCTTGAAACCAAGATCTCGCGCAATTTCTAGTTCACTTAGCAAATTGTTTTGTTCTTTTAATAAAAGCTCGTTGGTGGTTCTAAATTCATTAAATAATATCTCCATTTCCTCTTGTTCATGCTTGCCTTCATTTATGAACTTGTTCAACATTTCTTCCATTGTCAACTTTCTTTCAGGATAATAGAGCTGGTATGGTGGGAATATAAACGCGGTACCTGAAACAAAATACATGATCTGGAGTAAATATGTTATAGAAAACTAGACGAAAAACTAAGTATGCTACTGAATCAGACAGCTGATACGTTGTATTGATGTTTAGTGACGAATACGCTATATAGGGTTCGATACTTGATACGGCGTATTCAGAAAGATGGATACACCGTATTTAGGAAGTCAAACCAGACAACTCACAGAAGGATACACTAATGCAGAAAGAATAAAACTAAAACCGCAAAATAAACAAATTAAGCTAAATCTTAACTAAAAACACTTAATAAACAAGAATTAAAAAAAACTCACTCCCCGAAAACCAAAAACTTGATGTGTCGTTTTGCGTAGGTAATATTTCTTATCAAGTTTTAATATTTATATTTTTCTGACTTTACCTAGAAACAACACTAACGGGCAGTGTGCCCGATCAGTTGTAGGTTCGTTGGTAAGTAGGGTGTCGATCACTAAGAGCAAGTGTTAATACTTAAGTCTACCAGTATTTTAGTTATCTAAGTTAGTCCTAATTTATTCTATGTTATACCTAAGTTAAACCTAAACTAACGCAAAAGGGGGGTTTTTAGCCTGAGAGACTGACACGAGTTTTGGTTTACCTAAACTGAGATTGGGCAATTAACACACACAAGTTGACAATTAGAAGATAGAGAAGCGGTCAAGCCTAATGTAAGGAAAACGTATTAACCATATTTATTCTAATAAAACGCAGGTTTTAGTTTATAAGTGCAATGATTGTCTTATCTCGTTGTTGATATATCATTCCTAGATTTAGGCGGTACTTCTTCCTAAAACCTAGATCTGGCAATTCTGTCACAATTAACCACATCCGCATAAAGTACCCATGGTTGATTATAATCTATCTTAGGAGACAATAATTGTGATCTTATTGAATCCTAGCTCATCGAGACTTTACTAACTTACTGCTTAAAGGCTATTTATATACTAGTAGTCAACTGTCCAGATCTTTACCCAAGGAATCAGAACGTCATTTGTTGATCCTAGGTCGCCTGCTAGTCCAACTTGTTCACTAAACCAAAGACAAAGACATGTCAATATTTGTGATCCTATTACTTTAGGTATATAAATTGCAGATATGGAGAGCTATCCTGGCATCTAGCTAACGCTCTATTTGTATTTCTAGATTTAGTTGAATGATAGGTCGCATACTTAAGCACATAACGAGTATAAATTGATAAACATAAAATAACACACAACGAATAAGATGCCATCAAAATAAACATAAACCAAACATTAAATTATCATAAACATGGCCAATACCTAAAGGTATTATCCAATAGCCATTGTAACTGTACAAATGTCATAGATGAACGATTAAGGTAAACTAACAATAATGAACGATACCAAAAACCGAACGTGTATTTAGAGTATAGAAATTACAAGGGTTTCCTATAGATTGAAGGGCGTTACAAGACCTTCTCGGCTTCTCTTCTCTTCTAAAAATCGAACCTGGTGGTTAATGATCTAATCAGCCTTGAATGGCCTCCATTGCATACTAAAATTCGTATTTGGGGTTCGGTATTTATAGACCCTGAAATTTGGTCGATACGTCATATTAAAGGAGTTCAATACAGCGTATCGGGGTTTCTTGGCATGGGCTACACGATTATTATATTCCAGAATATTCCATGACTTGTAATCCAATACGGCGCATGGACATCTTCTGGATACGACGTATTGATAACTCTTCGTGGATGCTGAGTGAATCAAGGCACATATACGCCGTATCTTCCTTGATGGATACGGCGTATTAGTTGTCAAAATAGTGCCTTCATAATTTCTTCGTTTAAGCTCCAAAATGCATGCCTTTTGATTATCTTTCACTCTTTGCTCGATAATTACTGTAAATATCAAATATAAGCAATTAAGTACCAATTCATGCATAAATAATGTAAAATGAGTAATATAGCTGGGATAAATGATGCTATAAAATATACGTTATTTGATGTCTTCAGTTAGTCATTAAGGACTAACATTGCAAGGGATCGATAACCCCAAGGACTATTTTCGTAAATTGTTTTTGAATTTTTTACTAAAATAGTCCTTGGGTTAGCGTTCCGTTGCAAAGTTAGTCATTTAGGACTAACTTTGCAATGGATCGATAACCTCAAGGACTGTTCCCATAAATTATGTGTTGGAGTTTTGAAAAATTTACAGAAATAGTCCTTGAGTTAGCGTTCCGTTGCAAAGTTAGTTATTAAAGACTAACTTTGTCGTGAACCGATAACCTCAAGAAATGTTTTTGTAAATTATGTGTTGAAATTCGTGAAAAAAAATCACCATTCCCTAGGTGTACTACTAAATGTATATATCTATACTTCTATATAAAGTGTTTAGGACATCTAAATTTAGAAGTCTTAAATTTTTTAAATTAACCAAAACATTTTTTTAGGAAAGATTTGTGATAATTTTACTATATACTCCAAACATAAATATATACCTAAATGTTATAACTGAAAATATAAATGTCTTTCATAAATTATATCCATTTCGTCCATTCAATATTATTTCGTAACAACCCACAAAAAACCGCTTGTATCATAAATATCTTTTTAAACCATGTTAATATATATTCTAACCTATTGATTATAAATACCCACTAACACACAAAGAAATCTCAAACACCAGCTAAAAAAACATTCTCTTTCGCACGAAATGGTAAGTATATATATGTGTATATATATATATATATATATTCACCGTAAGGTTGTGGGTGCAGGTGTCAACGTTGACGAGAAAAAGAGAGATAAGCAACAACCTAAAGAAGTGTTCGCCGAAAAATTTATATCGTGCCGAAACCTATAACAAAAAGAATTGTTCGTTGAAAATTTTAGTTGCAGCGTACCCACCGCTGCATTGCGCGGATACCCGGCTAGTACCTCATGAGAAGATCACATGAATACTTATATTGGATGGGTAAAGTATAATATATTTGTGGCGCATATATTTATTTTTATTGGTTTGCTTTTGTATTTGAAAGAAGAAAAAATGATGACAAAAGCCAAAATTACTATCAGTTCGTTTCTTATCATCTTTACGTCACGTATTTGTTTACGTGTGGCTCGGTTAGGCAGTCGTGCAACCCTTATATTGTTGGGTTTTTACAACTATTAACTATTAAAGATCACGAGTACGCAGCGGAATAAATAAACACATATAGAATTCATAATTAACAACGGATTAAAGATGTGTACCTTTTAGCAATAAACGTTACACCACCTTGAATTTATGCGTATGTATAACACCACGCGAAACCACTAGGATCAAAAGAGTAATCCCTCTAAGTCGACACACACAATACGTTCTTAGCAAACAACGAGGTATGCTAGTACTAGTAGTGTTTTATCAAACGATCACCTTCGTCTTTGATTCAATCAACACACGAGCAAAACCTCCACGTATGTGGTAAAAACCAAAACCCTAAGGGTTGTTCGGTTCGATCGCACGACACAAAGGAGAAAACCAAAACCCTTTGAGGGTTGTGGGATTCGGTCAAACACAAGGAGAGGACAAGAGAGATAGTTAGGGTTTTTAGGGATTCAAGTTATGAGAGAAACAATGAACCAAAGCCCCTATTTATACGCCTCTTAGCTTGGAGAGCAAGCAAGCAATCCCACCTCCTCAAAGAGGTGGAGTTCAACCGGTATAAGGAAACAAGGGGGTGAACCGAAACTTTCCTTTTCCTGGTTTTGCATATTAGTCCTTTAACTTTTAAAGACTAATATAATTCTTGTTAAACTTTTAACGGTCGTTCTTTAAACACTAATAAATTACATTAATATATTAATCGTTGTTCTACATATTAACGTGTGCGTCCCCATAGGCTCAAATAGATTTCCGAACATATATTAATTTATACTTGGACATATTCCAATAGCTCCTACTTGGACATGTATAAATAATATAATAACATTGGTAAGCGTCTAGCAACACGCCAATGCTCCCAGAAATATCCGAGTGTGGTTTCTTAAAGACACAAATAAATGATTTATGAATTTACAATCCCTTTGTTTCTGATACCGTGTTAAAAATGGATATGGATCAATGTCATTTCATTATTTAACGATTTTGTTTCTCGTATATGCAACTAATCAAGATTACCGAAAATCAATGAGACATATCTACATGAGTTTTCGGGTACGGCCATACACACATCTGATTAATTCTACAAGGGTCCCAGTGTCATCATACTTCAACTATTAAAGGAACAAATTGTTTATTGACTACAAATGTCTAGTCACCATGCTTCACAATCACTTCTGAAATAGACCTTATTAATCACCTTTTTCAGGATAACTTAAACTAGATCAAGAAGAACTATCCACACATGCAAGACCTACTTGCATCTCAAGTCTAAGGATTTAGTAAATCAAAATCACTTACAAGATTCACTTAATGATGATTATCCATAAAGTGATAATCTTGTTAGTTGGAGAAATCCAATATTCATCTTATGAATATCATGTGAGTTTGGCAGACACTTCCTTTAATATCCAAGATATCACCAATCACTCAGACTTGTCTTAGTTCAACAATATTCCTATGTTGTTGATCGACAACGAACTAGTTTAGAATAATAAAAATATTATTCACGGATTAAACATGCAAATATAGGACACAATTTATATTAAATATAACTTCATACCTCATAGGCAATCCCAAACACCCCTGAAATTTACTTATCTGATGTATCTGACAATAGGACTATGGGAGCCGCTGCAGACATGATTCTGTTCCCGAGTTATGAATGTTCGTAGCCAAAAGTTTTAACAAGAGAACAAGTTGTAGACAAAGTTAGGGTTTGATTTTACTGCGTTGATATAGACCATGGAACACAAACACTAGGCGCAAATTAGTACACTTTTGTATGACATATATTGGACACTAGCATGATTCAGTTTGGTTTGTCGCTAAGATGTTTGTTGTTTTGTTATAGAATGAATTTTATTAAAATACAACATATAGTACAAAACTATTGAACTTTTGAGTTCTTATGAGAATATGTACAGCCTTTGCCCCGTAACGTGAACTATTAATATGAAGTTTAAAGTTGGTAGATTACTTAAGGGCTAATAAGTTGAGTATCGTGAGCTATGAATATCGAAATGTGGTGATGGTTACTTATGTGAACAAAAGGATGTGTTCATTTTCATGGCTACAAATTTAAATCTATAGTCATGTCAGTAAATATAGTCTTGGATTTACTTTTGTAACTTCCATGTTTATATGTTATCTTTATTATTCGCTTTTTGGCCTTCTGTTTTTCCTATTTGATGATTATTCTAATCTAAAGCTCTTGCTTTTTTTGTTGAAGAGACCTTTTGTATGAGTTCCTGGTAGTTCTAGTCGAAATACGCTTATAATAAAAACGTAAGAATTTAAGGTAGTAAAATAATTGATATTAGATGTCTGTATAATCTCGGTGCATTGTTTAGTGGTATTTTTTTGATTGAAGTTTGTTGCAATGTCACCTATGCCTGAATGAAGATATGTTGATCGAATAAACACATATTAAGAGCTGAAGTATGTTAGATATGAACAGTTTTGGGTTCTTATGAAACTTTTACTTCATTATAAAAAATATATTGGTACAACAACAATAGTATTCTATTTTTTTATTGGGTGTTAGTTCAAATTATAACTGTACATAAATTTAAACTATAAAATGTCATAGTGGCAATATGTTTATGTAAAGTGACATGATTGGAAGTAACAAGGCCTAAATAGGTGTGGAAGTTTAGCAGGAAAGCCATTGATGCAGAGTCAACAGGAAGCTTTATATGGTCAATGAGAAAGAAGGGGCTGTTTATGATGTGGAAATGGATACATGGCTGGATATGCCGGCTGAGATGCTGGCCGGTTCGAGAGGTCCGATGGCTGCCATGGAAGAGGAGGTGATATTTATCGTAGATGAGATAAAAGGTGTGTTGAGAAAATTTAATGATGTGATGAAAGTGTGGGTTGACGATGTTGAATATGAGAGGGGTCCCCCCTTAGTTGAGTCTAAAGGTTGTAATTAACCCATGATATAATGTGCACGCATCAATATGATTTAGGTATAAGATTATTCATCGAGTTCATTCATCAGTCAGTTTGTAGCAAGGTTTTTAATTGTGATTTGAAAATAGATTTGCATGTTTGCTTGATATCATGTATACCGTAATATATTGAAATGAGTATATACATCATAAATTCGATATTGGTTTAGTTTTATTTATGTTCATGATCTTTGAAGTTGAGATTCCTAAACTTCAACCATACTCTTTAAACTACATATTTTTTGATATTTGGAAAATGAATGACACAGAAACACTCTAAACATGCTATATATTAGAATCCTTCATATTTAGAGGTTTACTATATATTTATCCTTTTAAATAACATAGTAATGCAAATATTATATATTATAATATATATATATATATGTATATTTTATATTTGTATATATTATATATGTATATATATATTGTATATATATGTGTATGATATATGTGTATATATATATATTATATATATATATTTATATATTTATATATATTATTGTATATATATATTATATATACAATTTTGGAGGTGGCCATGTGGTGTTTTTTCCTTTTTTTGTAAATTAGTTAATTTTGGTAAAAATGGTGGTTAACGGTTATGATCAATGCTAAGTTTTGAAACCATAGACATTTAATTGTGTGTAAATGCCTGTCAGCGTTTTTGTTATTGAAAAAGGCCAAAAAGCAGCTTATGATCAATACTATTAATGATGGAGTTACAATGCTATATACTTGGGTTAAAATGACAAAGTGATAAATTTTCGAGACGATTGATCCTTATAGAACAAGATTCGTGCATCGCACCAACCCCGCCTTCAAGAACAAGTTCGATGCTCACCATAAGTAAAACTTTTATTTTTCCTACGATACACTTTTCCGTTCAGCTATGATCAAACGCGGACCCAAATATGTAACACAAGATTTTACACAAAACCAAACCCCAGTTTAATACAAACCGTCTTCCAAACTCAACCACCGAGATATGAACTTATAATATGTTTCACGTCATTAACCAAAAGATTTTACACAAAACAAGCCCGGTGTAACGCACGGGTCAATCAGGTGTTTCATACATTGCTCAAATGAAGAAAGTAGCTTAACAATCAAATTCCCCCCCCAGACTCAACCCGGTGCAACGCACGGGTGTCGACAAGCCTCGTTAATATAAATTAGCCACAACCAAATATAAACGGTCCGAAACCGAAAAATCGAACCGCCAAAAATCGAGCGGTTTCGGTTTTTGGTTTTATAAAAACCGAATATTTTGGTTTGGTTTCGATTTTAGCCAAAAACCGTCCCAAACTAAACCGTGCACACCCCTATCATTTAGTGACTTTAAATTTCCAATGTTAAAATAGAAAAATAAAGAGACATTCATACACTTTAAATTGGTCAAACCTACTTTGTAGTGATGAAATCAAAGAAGCTTAAAATCCATTATCTTTAATAGATTTTTAAAAAAGAGCACAAGCCTCTCTAATTCTTCAATATCATCATTTATACAAATATCCTTTGATTGCAAATAACACGTTATGCCACATAATCAATCATAACATAAACTCAAAATCACCAAGTTCATGTTTAGCTAGAGTGATTGAATCCCATTTTGCTTTAGGTTAAGTGCATATTTTGTGCATTTAAAGCATCTTTTATTTGTGAGACTTAATATATTCGGCTTAGGTTTCTACAACTTGAACGTCTGTAAATAGAAACAGAAAAGGGCCAAATGTTCTATTATTCATTATTTATCGCCAAATTTGAGACCTTACAAAATCCGGGATCCCTAAAGACAACAACAACAAAAAATGTGATTAAATCTCTCTATATACACAAGTTCTTGAAAAATCGAAAGCCTTTAAAATTGAGGCCTAAAATTATAGCTTTAGTTGCTTTAATGTAATATAATTTAATTTACACCTTAGTATAAGGCATGTTTGGCGCAATAGGTCGGGGCTGAGGTTGAGGTTGAGACAGGGATTGAAGCTTATATTATAAGCCGGAAGCTGAAACTTACATTTTTATAGAGATGTTTAGCGAATTAGCTGAAACTGA
>BQNB010086602.1:0-17289 GCA_026074375.1 Tanacetum coccineum | reverse complement strand
CTTTTGTAGTCCAGACTCCCACTCGAATGTTGTTATACCAATGGTAAGCACATAACCAAGCACCTACTTCTCAGAGCATCTATCCTTCATCTTGAACACTAAGGGCAACTATCACTTAGGCTTGTTGAATTCTTCCATGTCAGAGCCTGCGACCAACATTTCATCAACCTTTAATAGTTGTCTAATGTAGGATGAACCATCTTCTTAGAGTAGCAACATTGGTTCATGGCACATTACTCGCACCTTATCTGTTTGCATAAAACTGTCAAATTTCAAGTACCGTAGCCTCGGTTCTTAAATCAGTCCGTACATAATTTCCTTTAATATGCACTCTAGGTTTTCTTCCTGCCCAACTAGCTGAAAACCCTCGCTTTTGTGTTGTGTAGATGTATCATTCAAGGCTCCCACATAAGAAGGCTCATGCAGCTACAATACTCAAGACTAACTTGATTGTAGTCATCTTTACAACTGGAGAGAAGATCTCATTGTAGTCTTGTGATAACCAGTAATTTTCCCAGGGTTAAGTATTATAAAATATTGTAATTTGGCATTTTGAAGTCTTTCGATCTTGTCAGTTTTCCTGATGAAAGTTGAAAATTTGACTTATGTTGACTATTTTTGCGTAAAACGGTTTTGGTTTAACCGGGATTTGATGGAGTTTTGAGTTTGTAAGTGAATCTATTTCAATTCGTTTTTCTGTTTTAGAGTGGTTTTGAGGTTTTCAGTGCTTTCCGAGAAGTTTTCCCGCGTTTAGCGAGAAGTCGTCACGCAGCGCGTACCGACACGACAATTTATTCGAGTGTGGAGATTTAATGAATTTGGGAATGTGTTAATGAGTTTATTATTTAATAAATTCATAATTATAAAATAATGTTGGTTTAAAACGTAAATCGTGGGTGTGAGATTTGAAAGTTATCAGAAAAACGGTTGTTTTCATAAAATTCGGTAAAAGACTGTAACAGTCGTAAAAAGGTGAAATTTTGGTTGAATATAAGTTTTCAAACCCTATTTTGTGGTTTGAAGTGTTATTAAATGGATGAGCAAGGTTCGGTTGAGTTTTGTAAAAAATTCATGTTTTCGGTTCGGAGTCGGCCGGCAACGGCTCAAAATTGATTTTTGTAGCAATTTAATGTGATAGGTGTCGTGTGAATAACCTAGGTTTATGGAAAGATGATTTTAAACGCAATGAAAATAATAACTAAGTTCGGTTGACGTTCTAAATAGATGAAAATTGAATTTTTAAGTGATCCCGACGCAAAAAGGAAAACCCGAGACCCTCCTTGGATGCTCATTTAGACGCTTAGGGGATAAGGGGACAAGAAGAAGGGATAAGAAGAGACAAGAAGGCTAATTTGTAGAATTGTTCTTGGTCACATATATTCCTCCACCTTAACAAAATTTCTCATTCATTCTTTCATTTCTCATTCAATCTATCTCTCTCTCTTTACAATTCGGACGAGCCACAAGGAAGAAAAGAAACAAAGATTTTGAAGATTTTCTCAAGAACGTGGGTTAAGAATATATTATTCGGTTATTAGCTAGTAGTTTCGGGTTGTAGAAACAAGGTTTTGAGTTTTATTCGTGCGTCACGACCGAACCAAACTCGTCAAACAAGTAAGTTTTTCAAAAACTTTGAGTTAAAGTTGTACTTTTATAAATATGGTGATGTCTATACACTAGTTGTTTGTGCATCGGCTTATGAAGAAAGAAAGGAAAAGATTTGTGAATTTGAATAAAATGGTTGTTGCGGTAATTTTAGTTTTTATAAAAGTGCTTAATAAGGTCTTATTTTGAGGCTTTGCTTATTCGAAAAGCTAAGTTATAACTTATTGGGCTTATGGGAATATTTGGTTCGGGTTGTTTCGGTGTGGGCTCGTCAACCGGCTGTTTGATGGTCTGTTCAATAACAACGTGTGGTTGTGGATTCGGTGTGGGCTCGGCCCAACCAAAGGGTGCATTTGGTTTATTTCGACCCAATAAGGGTGTGTTTGGTTGCGTTAGTCCGACACCAAGGTGAGCTCGGCCCACTTGGACTTGGTTATTAGACTTAGTATTTGGTTTTCGGCTTATATATTAAGCTTATAACTTATTTGGTTTTCGGCTTATATATTCAGCTGATAGCTTATTTGGTTTTCGGCCTATATATTAAGCTTATAGCTTATTTGGTTTTCGGCTTATATATTAAGCGTATAGCTTATTTGGTTTTCTGCTTATATATTAAGCATATAGCTTATTTGGTTTTCGGCTTATATATTAAGCTTATAGCTTATTTGGTTTTGGCTTTATAGGCTTAAGGCCCATTGGATTTTTAGGTTTATATTGTTAGCTTATGAAAAGAGGTATGGACTAAGTCTTTACTATCGGGCTAAGCATTTAAGACCATAAAGGGCCATAAGACCCAATAACAAGTAAATGAATTTGTGGACTTTATAAATGGACTAAAGGAATTGTGTTGGACTAAGAGAGAATTTGTTGGACTTGTCGGATGTAAAGGGGTTATTTTGCTACGGTTTGATAAAACATGTTGAAGGTATTGGTATTGTGTTTGTCGGAAAACGTCGGGTTTGTGAAAAAGTGTTTTGAATTAAGGTTTAAGATCTTGGAAAAAGTCATAAAGACGTACGGGTCATGCCGAATTTTTGAAAGAAATTTATACTTAGAAACTTTGCTCGAAAGGGGTAAAATTTTCAAGATTTTAATAATAAATAGTTATTTTACTTGAAAATTTAATACAAGACGAAAGATGTAATTTCTCGAAATCTTTTTCTTGAACATTTAATATTTATATTTGTTGTGTCGATTTTAATTGAGGAAATGAAAGATGAATCTTAAGGAAGATTAAGTGTCGAGGTAAAAGCTACTGGACATAGACGGATTAAAGTAACGAGACGTTGTAATTACCCCGTTAGCCCGATAATAAGACGAAAATAATAATAAAATATTATTATTATTTTTATTTAAATTATTAAATGCTTATATATATATTTATCGTATGGATTACGAAAACGTGGATTTAATCATCTTCGACTTTTGAGTTTTTACTCATTTTTTTCGTCAGATCTCCGTGGAGTATTTTTGGTCGATTGTATCGTTCAACGATTTGAGGTGTTTGAGCTTTATTGTATTGATGTCGCACTTTGCCCAAGTGTTTTTGAGTCGTTTTCGCGTAATTACCACACAACCATAATATGTGATAAAGTTTTGATAATGGGATAAGGTTTTGGTAAAGAGATGACAATTTTGTAATAAGATAACGTTATGAGATAACGAGTTTGGAATGATATGAAGTTTAAATGAGATTTTTGGATGAAAATGAGGATTTTGCGTGAGTTAAGACGAACACTTGTACAATAAGATAATTTGTACGAGTATTAATAAAGTGAGTATATATTAGGTCGTTGCCGGGTACATTGTGCGCTTGCGTAGAGATTGATTGTGTTCTGCCTTATTTGAGATTGCGCGGTTGCTCTTGATTTCTGATAGAGGTGAGTTCTCGTAGCCCCACTTTTTACTGTTTTTCCGTTGGGGGAAAATGATACTCAAATGTGTTTTGAAATGTTTTGAATTGATCTATGCGAAATGTGGTTTTGTTTTTGGGACAAGATATGTGCTTATGACTGCTATGTGAACATTATGTGTTGTATGATTGTTTGGAGAGGATGGGTATGCCCACCCAATATTTGTGTTATTATTGGAGCGGATGGGTACGCCTACCCAGGTTTGTGTGTGGTCCTGTTCTAATTTTAGTGCTCTGGCTGGTAGGCCCTTTAGGTGAGTAAGTGACATATGGTTATTGATTAGCGATGATGCTAAGGTTGTTTGCATATATTCACTGTCATATAGCACTATTGTCCACTGTTGAAATATTGGCACAGCTTTTGGGTTTAAGGTCAAATCTACGAGCTCACCAACATTATTTTTGATGTTTTCGAGTATCATTTTCAAGTGCGTCAAATCAAAAGGTATGTGAATGGTATTGGAAGAGAAAAGGTGTAACCCAAGGGGGCTGAGTCAAGATGGTTATGATAATTGTGTTTGTCAAGTTTTTAACTTGTAAAATGTATGTTAACTCAAGTTTCATGATTGTAAATTGTAAAGTGTATGATCTTGTATCTTATGCGATGAATGGTATTGTCGCATCCCGTGTTTCTGCCACTGACGGGGTGTGACATGAAGCATCTGTAATAATCAACCCTTAGGGGGGAGATTGTTATGTTTAAAAAAGTGTTTATTATTAAATGAATTAGTCTTTGTATAGTTTATAGTTTTATTAGTAATTATATTATAATAAAGTCTATCTTAGTCAAAGTTAAGTAAAGTTTACCAAGGTTCGAGTAAAGCTAGGAAAATAGAATAGGGATAGCAATAAGTATAAATACCCCTCTAAGAGAGGAATTTATACAAGTCTTTTACATTTGTAACTCACTTCTCCCTCCCATTTTATTTTCCCTATTGGAATGAAAACTTTGAAAATGATGAAAAATACTCTCTAGCTCATCTCCTCTAATTTTATAACTTTTGTATGATACTATAGTGCAAACATGACATATAATAACTTTGTTGTAATCTTTAATCCTTAACGAATTCTTTTTGATTTAGGTTTTTGTATTATGGTTTCAATCGTTTTATATATTTAGGGTTTCATATTCGTATTTTTTTGTTGTTCTTGTGATCGCTGCTATAATCAGTTCTTGTGCCTTTTGATTGTCTATTAACGTGTTATAATATCCTATATCGTGTAGAAATTTGTAAATTTTAGTCTATTAGGGTTCCTGCGCTTCTAAGGTTTTAAAATCCTTCTCCATTCTGCTGATTAGGTGGATTTTGGCTGCTTTAGGGTTTGTTAACTAGTTATTTTAAAATGAAGGAAATTTCCAGAGCTTGTGGTGATGAGGGTGCTAGTGATAAATGGATTTCTAAGGGTAGGGAACAATCGGTGGTGTCCACTTCTTACACGCCTAGTGTCGATGGCAATTCTAGGTATAATGAGATGGGAACGCATGGAGATGTTTGGCAATATGATGGTATGCATCGTTCTCCTTCCTTTGCTAGATTTCTTGATGTGGAGTCTAGTCGGAAAAAAGTGAACTTTCATACTCTTGAAACGAAACAAACTGAATTGGCTGATGTTTTAATTTCCATGTCGTCGGTCTTGGAAATACAAGCACGGTTTGAGAATACTCTATGTGAATCCCAATGAATAGATCTTCTTAGCTTGTTAAGGCTTAGTTAACTTGAATAGATTCAAACTAACTATATGAGAAACAATGATTATGAATACTACAAGTTATGCGGAAACTAACTTGTAATACTAAGAAGAACAATGTAAACAAAACTTTGAATATATTGATTGCAAATATTCTGCCTAGGTTACAGAATAGCTAACTATGAATTGATATCTCTAACTATGCCGTAGGGTTCCTTTTATACACTAAGGAAAACCCTAATGGGCTTACAAAACGCGTCAAGTGATCATGCATATCTATTCCTAATATAACTCATGCATATCACTTAAGCAGTACTAACTATATAACTAACAGTACTAACTATTATACTAACAGTACTAACTATACTGGCAGTACTAACAATGTACTGGCAGTACTAACTAACTATAACTAGCAGTACTAAGTGTAGAAGCTCTGAATCCCAACAATCCTCCCCTAAACTTGTGATTTACCTTCAAATCTCAAGTTTCTTCTGTATTTAATCTTCTAGACTGCACTGTTGAGGATTCTTCCAAACATTCTTCTACTTCTGTACTTGTGACCTTATAAACCTTAGAAGTTCAAATGCCATCTCATTTTCATGATCAACCTCTAGTTTTCTGCTTAACATCTTTGATAGCATTTCTTGAGTAAGTGGATACTTCTTCTCTATCATCATGTGAATGGCAATTCCATTGTTCATCAACAAAATATGAATTCCACATGAATCAAATAGTCTCCAGCTTATCAAATTGTATTCATGTTGATTCCTCCAGACTTCATCTTCTTCATCAGGCTCAAATAGGATCTTCAAATCTCCCCAAAGCATTAAGTCATAACCTTCTGGACTTGATGTCATATACCTCGCTTTAACTAGCATGTGTAAGTCTAATACATCCTGTCTGTCAAAATCTTCAACCATCTCACTGAAGATCTTGTAATTCTTGGAACTTCCATCTACCCTGAAGATTTGATAATACATGAAGTTTTTTGTTAGTACATGAGTCTTCCAATCAACTGTTGGATACTTAGTAGATAAAGATTCAATTTCCATAGCAAATTCTTCTCTTGGAACCAGATCCAAATAGGCTTTAAGTTCTTCCTTCTCTACATCATCTTCTATCTTTTGCCTTTTTGTACTTTCTTTACTTTGCTTTTCACCTGCTCTTTTCCTTGCAAGTGATTTCTTCCTGCTTCCTTTCTTTTCACTATCTTTTTCTTTTTCAGAATCCATGGGTGCAAAGGATTGAATTTGATCCCATACCTTTTCAAATATAGGTCTATTGTCTTCATACTTCATTCCTTTAAAATAATTCATCTTGTATCCTTCCTGATTATTTAAGTACATGACTATGTTCTTCCTTACTTCAGCTACAAAGTATGGTCTATTTAGCTGAGCATGATATCTTAACACGGCAGGATCACTCTAGTCAATTTTCTGAGCTTGAGCAGGTTCTGCAGCAACTTCTTCCTTTTCATCCAACTGTTTTTATAGTTCAAGAGCTGCTTCAAAGTTAATCCTTTCTTGTTCTTGTTCTTGTTCTGCCATAGCTTTTGCTTGTTCATCCTCAAACACTTTCTTAGCTAACTCTTCATCCATACTCATCTGCACTTGAACCCTCTTTTTGACTTTCTTTGGAGACTCAGATTCTTGCATAATTGCTTTCCCTTTATCTTTTGCCTTTACACCAGCAGTACTAACAGTTTTACTAGCAGTACTAACTCTACTACTGCCAGTACTTACAGATTTTCTTCTTTTGGTGTAAGTTTGAGCAGTTTCAACACTTCTTCTTCTTTTAGCTGCATCTGCAAGAGTTGTAGCTGCACTAAACACTCCTAATTGCTGTGCTGGTTGATCATAAATCCGAGTATCATCATTCCTCCCCTCATCTGCAGCATGTAGAGGAACTAAAGAAATTCCAGCATCCATGTCAAGCTCTTCAATCAAACTCCTCATCTGTTTGGAAGGATCCTCTACATCTACTTCATCCTCTGAGAGAATAATCCTAGCCCTTCTCCTAGCTTTAGTTGTCTTGACTTTCTGCTCCAACTTCTTCACTCTTTAAATGAGCTTTATATGAGCAGTACTATATGTCTGTTTTAGCTGCTTCAATTCAGATTCCATACCTTCAACCTTCTTAGACAAAGAGGTACACAGATCTATCAATTCATTAAGTGATAAACTACCCTCATCACGTACAAGTGAGTGAACACTGTGGAGAGGTGATTCATGGGGCATTGGAACAGCCTCATCTGCATTAGGTGTGGGTTGAGTGTTTGGTCATTGTGAGGTTGATGGGGGTACTGACTGGTGTATGTTAAGGTGATAATGATGGTGAAGATGTTATTCTGGATGGAGAAGTTTCAAGTACACTGATCATAGTAGGAAATAAAGAAAAATCTATTCCAGAATAACCCCTTGAAACCCTCTTCATATTACTAAAGACTTTCTGTAAGGATAACACCAAGTAGGAGTCTGATTTGTTTGTGGTGTGGGGTTGAAGGAGTCTCCTTTGCTTGTTTAACTAGATTTGGATAAATCTTGGGTACATCAAAAACTTATAGGTTTTCAGGATCTTATCATAGCATCAAAAATTAGTTTTGAAAAATTGTAAGTCTTGTTTGTGGCCAAGCAAATTATAGCAGTTGCTATATTGCTACTAAACTGCTCCCAAGCAGTTTTCTTAGGGCTAAGTAGTGGAGGATAGTATGAATTAGAAATTTCTTGAGGAGGAAATTGACTTTTTGAATATTGAGTTATCAGCATCAGTCACATACTCCATAGAGCTCGATGCTCAAATATCTCTGAATTGGGTAGAGTAGTAACACCACCATTGTCCTCCAACTTTAGATGTCTTCTTAGAGAGGCTTCAGTAATAGTTTTAACTTGTTCCAACAATTGTAGAGTTAGTTGACTCTCATTAGCACTTGTTTCCAAACCGTAGCTGTGAACTCCAAAAATCGCTTAATAAAGGAAACATTTTATTGTTGGATTCTTTGTGAGGGTACTGGATGTGACTAGCATTCCGAAAATCAAGGATCTGATGAAACCCTTCACTTCCTTCAGACTTCTGTAAGTAGGCCACCATGTTATGTTTGTCGCAAAACTCTAAATTAGCCATGTGATTAAGAAAATATGGAATAAATTCTGGGATGAGCTCGTTTATAAAACCTTGGCAAAGTTAATTGAATTATAGTGAGAGCTACTTATTTTTTTTTTATTTTTTTTTTTTTTTTTTTTTTTTTTTTTTTTTTTTTTTTTTTTTTTTTTTTTTTTTTTTTTTTTTTTTTTTTTTTTTTTTTTTTTTTTTTTTTTTTTTTTTTTTTTTTTTTTTTTTTTTTTTTTTTATTTTTTTTTTTTTTTTTTTTTTTTTTTTTTTTTTTTTTTTTTTTTTTTTTTTTTTTTTTTTTTTTTTTTTTTTTTTTTTTTTTTTTTTTTTTTTTTTTTTTTTTTTTTTTTTTTTTTTTTTTTTTTTTTTTTTTTTTTTTTTTTTTTTTTTTTTGATTTTTTTTTTTTTTTTTTTTTTTTTTTTTTTTTTCTTTTTTTTTTTTTTTTTTTTATTTTTTTGGGTATGTAACTTTGACCATTGAAATAAAATTTGATCTTTATCTTGAGGAATATCTTACTAAATTATAGAAAGACATGAATTTCTAATTAGTCAACATATTGCTATGTTGTTGACGGAACTATCTCAACGACTAAATACAAATAGAAAATTCTCAATTATGCCTCAATACAGTACTAACGGTAATGCAGTAGTACTAAGTTTAGCTTAACAGTACTAACTTTAAGCCTAGCCGTATTAACTTTACCCAGCAGTATAAAGATATACATGGCAGTACTAACTTAATACTAGCACTATTAAGTTTATGCCAAGCAGTATTAACTCCAATCTCATTCCAATGTAGATTCTCACAATCTCTCTTTCTGTTTTCTTACATTACTATATCTTCAATTCGTTTTGCTCACCAAATGTACTCTTTTGTTTTTAAGCACACATTCTCACTTCTGTTTTGGGCTTCACAAAAAATCTCTCAATTATCAGAAATTTTGTACAATGGTGCATCAATTCTTGTAGTTTCATTACTGTCCTCCCACTTCAAGTGTGTTAATCTTGTGAGAGGTGGGTCATTGACCTTTTAGATGCAGCCTCAAACCTATTTGAACATCTAATGCCCCAATGTGGTATTTGGTACCTAGGACCCCTACTGAGCCAATTCTAAGAACGTAGCTCATAAGTGTTGACAATGGATTGGTCTTAGTTTATGTTACCACTGTCATGCTCTGCTTCAAAGCTAGAAGCAGTAGTGGCAGCCCTTTCCATTCTGTCACCCAACTCCTTATGGACAGCCTCATTAAACCCAACTTTTTAAGGGGACCCCCAGATGAGGTTTTCTTAGTTGTCCGACTCTTTTGCCTGCAGTACAATATTATACTTAAACAGTATTAATATTTTCTTAACAGTTTTAATCTTGTCTTCAATAATTATACAACAACATGCCTCTATTTCTTATAAGCACATAGAAAAGATAGATAGTTATGTGGAGAATTCATGTAGGATCCATATTTATGTATAAAACCCTGAATAGAAATTAAGAACTGATTAAACCTCCCCTCATATACTAATGTAGCTACAAATTAGCTACAATGCATTGCCATCAAGACAAGCTAAATTGGCTTACTTCAAAGGGCTGTAGTACGAGATCTGCAATTTTATATCTGTATGTATTTCTTTTTGATCCCAAACCTAGATTGATCCTTAGGTCTGTCTAAGGTAAGTACTTGCATAAATCCAAAATAACTTATTGCTTGAAACTTGTGTGTATATTAAGGTGTATTGGAATCTTAAACTTAAGACTTAGAGTAAAAATCAATGAAACAGTAAGTATGAATGAATGAACACAAGATGTAACAAAACGCTTCAATATTATTAATGATAATAATACGAGTACTCTATCTTAGTACTAGGGTTTACAACCTTGAAGCTATGAATATGAGATGCTGTGTAGGTATGTGTATGATAATGAGATGAATGAGATCATAAACTAGATGCCCTAGGATCTCCTTTTATATTGCAATAAGGTAGTCCTACGGGCTCAAATACTTTCTAAATATTTAGTCAATCTATATAAAATATAATGACTAAGTATTTAAAGACTTTCCTAAGTATTTAGTCAAAATGTATTAATATATGATAAATATTTTAATATTTTCTAAGTATATAGTCAATTTCCTACACTCAGCATTAAATCTCTTCAATCATCATTATCTTCAGTCTTCTGTTTGACTAATCATTTTAACTTTAGTCAAATAGCTTAAGTTATGCTAACAGCATTTACTTGTACTAACAGCATTAATGTTTACCAGCACAGTAATCTTGAACGTTAGTAGTACTTTATAACCAACAGTCTTAAGTCTTCAACAGTTTAAGTTAGTATGGCCATACTAACTTTACTTAGCCAGTACTAACTGGTTAATACTGGCAGTTGTAACTTGTGAGCAGTACTAACTTTTGACTTAGCAGTACTAAGTGCACTGAGTTTAATTCCCAACAATCCTCCCCTAAACTTGTGATTTACCTTCAAATCATCAAGTTTCTTGAATTAAACCTTTTTCTTTTGAGAGGTGCTTTCAAACATTTTATTCTTGATCTTTCGCCTGTATGAATATCTTTTGGAAGAAGTTCTTGAAATTAAACCTCTGCTTATGGAAATCCTCTGCCTTTCATCATTATCTTTTGTCTTTGCTACAAATCCTGCTCCCTGGTCTGTGGCATCCAATCTGAACCAAAGTGATCTTCATCAATTTGAGCATTGTTCCTCCTTTGGAAGGATCCTCCAATCATCTTCTTATGGGAACCCAAGCCATCACAGACTTGAATCTATCCTTGTCATAATGTAATTCAAATCTTTCAAAAGTGGACGGATGCACTATTGTTTTTGGATACATGATCTATACTCTGTATTTGGCATCCTGGGACCCAACATGCTAAAGCTTTAACAGTATTAAATCTATTCCTCTTAACAACATTATGTGCATCCTTTGGCTTAGTGTATTAACTGCTTTTATTCCAGACCTCATCAAAACAGCTTGTGGAATCATATTTCTTCTTGGATTGGAGTGAGTTTCAAGGTACATCAACAATGAATCCTTTAACATCTATTTATAGGCTAAATTCCTTGTGCTTACAAGGAAAACCCTCTCACCTTCTTAATAGGGGTTTATGGCCAATTAAAAAGAAAACCGTTACTTTCTTTTTCCTTAAATGTCATATTAATAACTCATTAAATATTTACTTTAACTATTTAACATAAGTTATGCTTATCACATAAATATATTACATTTAATATATTCTTTAATTGTTTTACGTATTAACGCGTGCGTCCCCTTAGGCTCGAATAAATAATCCGGACATATATTAATTTATACTTGGACATATTCCAACACTACCGCCATCACACCATAGCCACCCACCAATGTGGGGGTGGTTAGTGGTGGCGGGTGGCATTGGGGTGACAGAGGTGGTTGGTAGTGGGTGGATTGGCGGTAGCGATGGTGATTGGTGGTTGGCGACGACGGTTGACTTGAAATGTATAATTTAAGAGATGATTGTTTGCAAAAATATAAGTTTACCTTTTTATGCCAAAAAAGGTCAGATACCTTCATTTTTTTTATTGATCCAGAACTTAATAACTTTTTTGTGTCACTTACCTTATTAAATATTTTATTGAACTTTTCAGTCAAAACTCATTTTGACGTAGTATAAAGCTCGTCATTTGGACACCTTTGCCTTTTATCTAATACAATAATGAACAAATTATCCAATTGTTAATACTTAAGAGTATAGTAAGACTGGTATACATGGAAGTGTGGGTAATACATGTTATCTACTTTATAATTTTATTCTTTTGGTGTGATGTCTTTTTTTCTGTTTTTTAGCATTTGATCCCTTTTCGCCCTTTTTTTACTTTTCTTAAGTTTAGAATTTTACTCTATTTTTTTATACCCTGTGAGACACTAATGTAATAAAACAGTATGTCATAAAAGTAATTATGTCAATAAAATGAAAAGTAAAATTTTAAGTTTGACTAGAGACATGTATCTTGCCATCAGTTACATTTACCCACTAAACGTTATGTCTAAATAAGACATAATCGCTTGAAAGGTTTCAGATAAAGGAGTCACAAAATGTGTTCTTGAGAGGTAAACCTCAACTTTTATACATATATTTTCACTTGTGAAGTGATAACATCTCATATAAAACACACACAAAATGTCTTTCTCTCTCTTAGAAACCCTAGCCACCATCTATATTCTTCATTATCAATCTCATTTTATCATTAGTGTTTGAATTCGTTATAACCCCTGAAATTGGGATCAATCATTCATTGATTAAGCCCATATCGAGCGTGTTAGGCGATCTTCTCATCTTGGGATTTAAGGTTTAGATCTGTTTGTTTTCCCTTTAATCTAATCTCTTTTTAAATCAACCCCAAATTGACTCCATTTTCGTTTCCTTTTCTCCTCGACTCCATTAAACAAGATCTCCCTTCAATCCAAAGAACTCATCTCATCTGTTTATCATGGGTATCGATGATTGGCATGTAGTTTCGAGGAAGAAACATGGTTATAGATCTTATGAAGACGACGTGGCTAAGATCTCGATTTCGATTTACGTGTCTAATCTTCCAGAGACATTTTCGGCCAAAGGATCTGTTTCATGCTTGTAATAAGTATGGACATGTTGTTGATTCTTTCATTCCACTGAAGAGATCAAAGGAAGGTAAAAGATTTGGATTTGTCAAATTTATCAATGTTTCTAATGTGGAAAGATTGGTGGGTAATTTATGTACGGTATGGGTTGGTCGTTATAAGTTACAGGCAAATAAGGCACGATTTGGCAGGCCACCTTTGAATGGCAGGAACATTCGTAATTCGAAGAGTGATGATAGACATTTAGGTGGGTTCAAGGAGCCTAATGTTAGGCCAACGAATGGGAATAAAGAAACCAGGAATAATTCGTTTGCTTCTGTGTTGAAATCGAACCAGCCTAATAATTTGTCATCTTCTAATATGATTCATGATTCCTCACCTGCTATTGCTCTTGATGATGATTGCTTATCAGCCAATGATCTCTCTTGTGTTGCTATTGGGAAAATTAAAGATATTAACGCCCTATCTAACCTTTCTGTCATCCTTAACGATGAGGGCTTTGATGACATAAAGATCTCTTATCTTGGTGGGTACTGGGTCCTGATCCAATCCAAATCTTGTGCTTCCAAAGAAAAATTGATTAATCATGCTGGTGTATTGAATTGGTTCCATGAACTTGGTAATGCTAATAATTCTTTTGTGAGCGATATCAGACTTGTTTGGATTGCTATAGAAGGACTCCCTATGTGTGCTTGGAACAACAAAGCGCTCTCCAAAATTGTGTCTCCTTGGGGTACTTTGACTCCTGTTGATTTGGTAGAGGATAGTTCGTTGCCGTACAGAAAAGTCTGTGTGACTACCAAGGTTAGTACTATTATCAATGATCGTACCAAAATCATTGTTAAAGGGAAAGTTTATTGGATTCGAATTAGAGAACTAGAACCATGGTCTCCTGAACTAGACGATGAATTTTGTGAATCATCTTCTGATGATGAATTTGTAGGAGACGAAAAAAATAATTCAATTACTGGGGATGCGAATGATCATGTTTCAGAGTCTAGCTTCATGAATGAGAATATCGAAAACGTTATTAATGAACAGGAACCTCCTCAAGATAAGATATCAGAAGACCCTTTTGATATTTACAACATTCTTAATAAGCAAGATAATAAGGAGGCGGGTCAGGATAGCGATCCTTCTCACCCTCCTGGTTTCACTCAAGAGGTAAATGTTGGTGTTAGTGTTAATCAGCCTGTGCATTCTGATATCAGTCCTAATATAGGGGGATCTCAAAATGTTAGTGGCGTTAACCGATCCTTTAGCCTTAAAACTGGAGGATCAATTATGGATGTTATTGAAAACTTGGTGGAAGTCGGACAAACTATGGGATACAACATGGCCGGATGCAAGAAAAACTTAGAGGATATTGTAGCCTCTCATGGAGATTCCATGGTCTTTAAATGAATGTTATGTCTTTAAACATTCAAGGTCTTGGCCAATCAGCCAAGAAACAGTGGATTCGGGAGTTAAACATTAAGAATAAGATTAACTTTGTTGCTATTCAAGAAACAAAGTTGGAGAGCATTAATCTTTTTTCTATCAAATATTTATGGGGTAATTCTTTTTTCGACTTTTCTTTTAGTTCTTCTGTTGGTCTTTTAGGAGGAATTCTATGTGTGTGGGATCCTAATAGCTTTGTTAAAGATAATGCCACCATTTCTGATTATTTTGTGGCGGTTCGTGGTACTTGGCTTTCTACTGCTACTAAGGTTATGTTTGTTTCTATTTATGCTCCACAAGATATCTCTGAGAAGAAATCTCTTTGGGAATATATTACTCACATTATTGATACATGGGATGGAGAATGCATTATTTTAGGCGATTTCAATGAAGTTAGATCAAAACAAGAAAGGTTTGGGACGATTTTTAATGAAACGGCCGCCAATGCTTTTAATCACTTCATCTCTACTGCTGGGCTTATTGATCTTCCCCTTGAAGGATATTCGTTTACTTGGGCTATCAAATCGGCCAAGAAAATGAGTAAATTGGATAGGTTTTTAATTTCTGAAGGTTTACTTCTGAAATTTCCTTCTCTGTCAGCTATTTGTCTTGACAGGCATCTTTCCGATCACAGACCCATCATTATGCGCGAAGTTGTTACTGATTATGGGCCATCCCCTTTTCGTGTCTATCAATCTTGGTTTCACAAGAAAGGTTTTGATAAACTCATTAAGGATTCATGGAGCTATTCAAGTTCTAATGATTCTAATAAGATTATTCTTTTAAAGAAAAAGCTTCAGGCACTTAAAGCTTCAATAAAAGAGTGGTGTAAAGATGATATAAAACGCTCTAATGATACTTGCTTTTCTATCAAAGCTCGGTTGTCTGATCTTGACAAGTTATTCGATAATGGGCTTAGCAACGAGGAGTTAGTCACTGAAAGGATTTCTCTCTTAAAGGAGCTTCATTATTTTAACAAAAGTCACTCTTTAGACTTGGCTCAGAAAGGAAAGGTGAGATGAGCCATTGAAGGCGATGAAAATTCCAAATATTTTCATGGGATAATTAATAAGAATAGATCGCAACTTGCTATTTGTGGTGTTCTCATAGATGTAGATTGGATTGACGAACCTTGCAAGGTTAAAAACGAATTTCTCATACACTTTGCCAATCGATTTGAGAGTCCTTCTGGTCCTTGTATTGATATTGATTGTCATTTGTTCAAAAAGCTTTCTTCTGAGCAGGTGGATGACTTGGAGTGTGATGTTACGTTTGATGAGATCAAGAAAGCGGTTTGGGATTGCGGAACCAATAAATCGCCAGGTCCGGACGGTTTCTCATTTGATTTTATTCGTACTTTTTGGGATATTCTTAAGCATGATTTTGTTAATGCGATCCGTGAGTTTTTCATCTCAAGTAAGTTCCCTCCTGGATGTAATTCATCCTTCATTGCTCTAATCCCTAAGAAACATGATGCGAAGTTTGTTAAAGATTACAGGCCAATTAGTCTCATTGGGTGTTTTTACAAGATCGTTTCTAAGATTTTGGCTAATCGTCTTAAGATGGTAATATCTGAGCTTATTAGTGATGTTCAATCTGCTTTTGTTTCCAACCGTCAAATTCTTGACGGTCCTTTCATTCTGTGAGATGGGACTTCTTAGATATTATTTTAAGAAACTTTGGATTTGGCATTAAATGGAGAGGATGGATTCAAGGATGTCTTTCGTCGGCTATGGGATCTATTCTTGTTAATGGTAGTCCGACCGCCCTTATCTCCTTATTTGTTCATCTTAGTTATGGAAAGTTTGCATCTTTCTTTCAATAATATCATAAATGCTGATCTTTTTAAGGGTATCCGATTTGATGATTCGTTGACGTTATCTCATCTTTTCTATGCTGATGACGCAGTCTTCATTGGCAAATGGGATAGAGCAAACATCCTTACCATAGTTCGTATGCTCAAATGCTTCTTTTTGGCTTCGGGTCTTCAAATCAATATTCTTAAGAGTAAACTCATGGGCATTGGAGTCTCTAATGAGGAAGTTCTTGCGGCAGCTAACATTATTGGGTGTTCTACTTTTTCCACTCCGTTCTCTTATCTTGGTGTCAAGGTTGGGATGTCTCCTTCTAGGAGAAAGGCTTGGGATGAGATAATTGGTAAGGTTTCTAACATATTATCAAAATGAAAAATTAAGACTCTTTCCGTTGGTGAACGTCTTACGTTAATCAAGTCTGTCCTTACGTCCTTGCCTCTTTATCATATGTCGCTTTATAAAGCTCCTTTCGGTGTTCTTCGTGACTTGGAATCC
Organism: Tanacetum coccineum; assembly: GCA_026074375.1. NCBI lineage: Eukaryota > Viridiplantae > Streptophyta > Magnoliopsida > Asterales > Asteraceae > Tanacetum > Tanacetum coccineum. The sequence goes on along the minus strand of BQNB010086602.1, from coordinate 622 downwards.
CTTCGCAGAAATTTTTTTAATGGTGCCGATATAAATGAAAAGAGATTCTCTATGATTAGTTGGAACAAAATTTTGGGAAACGGTGCGAACACTCTCTTTTGGGAAGATTGTTGGATTAATGATGTCCCCCTTAGCAGATCTTTTCCTCGTTTATATGCGTTGGAGCTCAAAAAAGGTATTACGGTTGCAGATAAACTCATTGATGCTTCGTTTGTTGCTTCTTTTCGTAGAAACCCCCGTGGAGGGGTGGAAGAAGAGCAGCTTCACCATCTAGTTGAACTTGTTGGGTCTATATCTTTATCTCCTTCTAATGATCGATGGGCATGGCTTCTTGGATCACTCGGCTAGAACATTTATTGATGATATTCTTTTACCTTTTGTTGGTGACGTTACTAGATGGGTGAAAGTGGTTCCAATAAAGGTAAATATTTTAGCGTGGAAAGTTTGTTTGGATAAGCTCCCCACGAGACTTAACATTTCACTTCGTGGGATTGATATTCCTTCTATTATATGCCCAAATTGTGGTTTAGCTGGAGAATCATGCTCGCATCTTTTCTACTCTTGTAATTTAGCTCGGACTTTATGGCGTAAAATTGCTCGATGGTGGGAAATTGATATTCCA
>BQNB010086601.1:5338-28143 GCA_026074375.1 Tanacetum coccineum | reverse complement strand
AATCTTCATACATGATACTCAATGCATAAGTGACATATAACAGTTCCTCATCCGCATCATGATGAAAATCACTTTCAACCACATCTTCTGCTTCTCGAGTCTCCTCTACAACATGCTTCTCCCTTTCAACAACCTCTTCATCAACATCTTGATCATTATTGTTAAAAACCACATCCTTATTTTCTTGATCAATGTTTCAAAAAATCACATCTTCATTTCCTTGTTGTAGTTCATCTAACATTTTTGTATAGTCTTCTACATCAACTGCATTGTCTTGTTGGAACAAGTCTTGATCTAACTCCACGAGTGTATATTTCTCAGCTTCTACACCACCACTAATACTTGCATTATGTATGCCATCTTGCATATACTTAGCTTGGCTACATTTATCCATGATTCTATCACTAGTATGTTCTAATACACAGTCTGTGTCAACTAAAAATTTGGTAAAACTTAATACATCTGCTTTTCTTGTCCCTATCTTTTCACCATAGGGATTACACCCTTCAAACAAAGGAGCTGGTTTGCTTATTGAAGCTTATAACAACCCGCAATTTTCATCAATGTAATTATCCATCTATTAAATTAGATGCACTGTAATATCCATCTATTAAATTAGATGCACTTTATATACCACCTTTTTACAGGGAATTTTTTTGCTTTATCTCATTATGCAACGTAACTTGCATCTTTAAAGTAAACGAGCTCACGCAACCTCTATCAATGCCATCTCTATCTATGTTTACATCATGTAAACATCCTATATGTCAAGTCTATATCTTAATATCATTTTACCAAGTACATTATCCATTTAACGTACTTTTCAAAACGTTATATCAAAACAGGCATTAAACGTTAACGTTTATATCAAAACTCTAATTATATGTAATGTATACATATAAAATGAATGTGCAAGCCTCTAAAGCATGTGTACAAGTATCAATACACAACATTTGAATATCTTTTCCCTCCTGAATCAAGTTACAACTTTCTAAAACACAATGTACAAGCTAATCACGCCTAAAAACCTAATTAAGTCATTTAAGCACCTAAATCATGTTTAAACCTTACCACTACTTTAGCATAAGGTACAAGCACTTAATGCATGACTCCTAAACCCTAAACCTAAACCTTAATTCATTCTAAAACCTAATTTAAAACCCTAAACCCTAAATGAAACCCTAAAACTCTAATTTCACTTAAAACCTAAAACTAAACCCTAAACCTTAAAACTAAGCCCTAAACCTTAATCCTAAACACTAAACCTTAATCCTAACACTAATCCTAAACCCTAAACTATCTTAAACCCTAACCCTAACTCAAATTCAAAACCCTAAACCGTAACCTAAGACCAAACCAAACGGCACCTTTTTATCTTATTTTTGGACACTTTCTTAAGCTAAAACCAAGAACTCATGCACCTCAATGACCTCACCCTTATGTCACAAGCAGCTTACAAGCACTTCCATCACCACCCTTAAGCTCCAAGGCTTCTAGACACCTCCTTGTCACCTCCTTGTACCGAAAACCCCTCCAAACACCCTTCCACATTGGCAAATCTACATTTTGCCTCACAACACTACCCTATAGCTTCCATTAGTCATCTATCTACAGCTCTTGACACCTTTCATAGCTAAAACTTGGGCACTAAGGGTGTTTTAAAACCTATAATATAGGCCAAAGCATGCAAACTTTCTTATCATACCTCAAATTTTCATTCATACACTCAAAATAGGAGTTCTAACTCAGACAAAGAAGGATCAAGTGAGTCCCTTAGCTATAAAGAAGCCAAGAAGCAAGAAAACGAAGTTTTGAAGCATTATATAGGCCGTACGAGTCTAATAAAAACCCATTTCGACCCATTTTTAGCTCAAGTAAGGCCTAGATCTTGGCTGCTAAACGTATATCTATAGTAGATTGTTCGAATACTTTTAAGTTCATATTTAAACTATTGTTTGATGCTTTGAATCCTCAAACCCGCGTTTTTGTGTTAACACAAAAAAAGACCCGTCTTTTGATTTTCTAACTAGAATCCTTTCTGAACTTTTGTTCCGTTAGAACATCTTATTTTTCTAGCTTATTCTATTACGGCTATAACCTGAATATATCATTTGGAATCTTAAAATATGCTTGCATGACTTTCTTGGGAACTTGTTTTGCAATTTTCCCATGATAGGGGGGCATATATCGTTACTTTTTGAATTTTATAAATAAGAGGCTGTAAATGTATTATTCTAAAGTTATTACTATGAAGACTATTTTTCAAGTTTTCAAAGTTAAAGGTTTAAATTATATATACTTTATATATAAAGGGACTAAGTATGTAATAGTTTTTTCACCAAGGGTATATATTGCCAATTTGGCAAACTTAAAAATATAAAATTTATAATTTTTTTAATATAAATTATAAAAATATATATTAATATTACAAACCTCGCTTTTATTATAACCAAACACATTGTTTCGTTAGTTATCTTAATCGACGCATTATTTCGTTTTTTTTTAACTTAATTTATCCATCAACTAACTTTTGAAGAAATTAAAAAATCTATATCGTTTCATGTTCTAGGATATTTCATTGAAGGGTTACATTTGGAGTTTTCGTTTGACGAGTTTGCTGGGTTACGATTTCAAGTGCTAGGCTCCTCTACCGTACTACATGGCCTCTGGATTATGATAGCCCGATAACGATTACAATATTTTAATAATTTAATAAATCAAAGATATACGTTAAACTTTATGAAGTTTTAAAAACATAACCTATCACACTAGATTGACATATCACCCTAGGTTGCGTGATGAAGCCGTTACTTTCACTTGATATACTTTTGCCATCAATCAGATTTCCCCTGTTAATGTTATGGTGAGTTCACTAGCCATTACTTTTATATCCTTCGATTTTATATAAAACCGTGAGGGGATAAATTGCTATAAACCATGAATACAAGTATTTTCTAAATGTATGCTATCCTGATATATTATTGCATCTGTTTTCTAAGTTCCTTTATGCAAAAAGACCCCCACCATCATGGACCATTAATCACTTGCGAGTGAACGTGAATATTATGAATAGGCCTATTGGGATTGACGAATCCCGTTTGTGTTAGCCGGATAGGTAACCAAACGCACTATACTTTAAACTCATAGATATATGGTAATTACCTACACTGGGGCCATTATCTTTATATATATCATTATTGATATATTCACTAGTCAGTTTGAGTGCCATGAGCTTAGACGCAATAATACTGTTTTTCATAATAATTGTACTCATTGCAATTATTACACTTATGGGTATATAACAACGTAACCCACTCTTATGATGACTTATATTCACACTATTTATTATAAACCTATGAATTTCACTCAACCATTGTGTTGACCTTTTTAGCATGTTTATTTCATGTAACTGAACATCTTATGGCATGGAGTGGCACGGACTTGAAGATGGCTAAACTGTTATCATTCAAACTTTATGTTTTCATGTAGATTTTGGGACCTTTGTTTGTAAAAACTCTGATGAAATAATGAATGATAACTTATCTTTTAAAAACGTCTCTTTCAAGTCGTTTTCTATGATTATGACTGTTGTACTATGAAATAATACCCCAGATTAGCTTCCGCTGCTATATGTCAAAAATGGGGGTGTTATAGCAAAGATAGGAGATAGCGGATTAATTAGACCGGAGATGGTGCAAGAAACAACTAATAAAGTGGTTATGATTAGAGATTGGCTTAAAGCTGCTAGAGATCGTTAGAAGAGCTACGCAGATAATAGAAGGAAACCTTTAGAGTTTCAAGTTGGTGATCTTGTAATGTTGAAAGTCTCACCTTGGAAGGGTGTAGTGCGGTTTGGAAAGAAAGGAAAATTAGCTCCAAGATTTGTAGGACCTTTCGAGATCCTTGAGAGAATTGGTCATATGGCATATAGGTTGAGATTACCTAAAGAATTGAGTAGTGTGCATGACACGTTTCATGTGTCGAATCTAAAGAAGTGTTTAGCTGATGCAAATTTGCATGTGCTGTTGGATGAGATGAAGGAGTTATGGACCCTTAGTTTGTAGAATGAGCCTTTAGAGATTATGGAACGTGGTCATAAACTCTTAAGCGTTAGATAAATATTACTTTGTGAAAGTGCGATGGAATTCCGAGCATGGACTAGAATTTACCTGGGAATGTGAGGATCATATAAAGGCTAAGTATCCTCAGTTGTTTAAGAATGCTATTGTCGAGACTAATGGTTAAAATCTCGAGACGAGATTTCCTAAAGGAGGGGATACTGTGATAAATGAGATTTTAGCAGGTTAGTTAAAGCATGTATAATTCAGTTTATGTGTGTCATTATGTGTTTTATATGTGTATGAGATGGAAGTATATGAGTGATGAATCATGATACTTGTGGAAATAAAATCATTTGAAAGCTTTGCGTAGTTTCAAATGTCGTGTACATAATATTCTGTGTACGTACTATGTATATGTAATTTATATTATATATGTTAGTTTAGTATTTTATAGATTTTAGAGTGCTTTCTATTTTTAGAAATAGTTAGAATCGAAAGTTAGTTTGAAAGCTAGTTAGAAAATTCAAGGTTTAGCAAAATAATTAAAGTTTTTTACTTAGAATTAAAGTAAATGTATAATAAATACTTAAAAGAAAAAGTAATATAATTAAAAGGGTGGTTGTGTGGAAAGCGTACTAGGAAGAAAAAACGAGAAAGAATCCCAATTGATACAACTTGTTTTGGTAATTATATTTTCTCAAGCTATAAATAAAAATAATAACTTAATTAAATATAACTTTTTTTTCTTCTCCTCTTCCTCCATAGGACGGTCGAACAACACAAAGAACAAAGGGTAACCCAAATTTTTTTAGGGTTTGATTTTCATGGAGTTTGGTAATGTCTTCTAAATCTTTTTCAATTCAATTGATTTTATTTAACGTAACAATCATTAAGGATGAATTAGGTTATTGTAAATAATCTGTAATTAAGAGGTTTTGATCATCAAAAAACGTTTTAGGGTTAATAATTAGGGTTTTGGGTAAGTTAATTAGGGTTAATTATGCTAAATTCGGAATAGAAATTTGGGCAGAATTTTAGGTCATCTTGCGAGAGCCATATCTCGGTCATACGGATAGTTTTTATTGATTTTTTTGAGCCTAAAATTAACTTCAGAGAGTCTACTTTCCAACCCAAGTGGTTTCATGAATTAAAAGCGAGTGGAAGTTAGTCAAATTAATCAAACAAGATTCATTGTCAAAACTGAGTTTTCGGGGCAGATTTTGAGTTGTGTTTGTGAGGTCAAAAACCATATCAAAACGTCTTTTTAATTAATGGACTTGCTACTGTAGCAAGTTCATGATGTTTATGATTTTCTAGAATTTTTGTAGAATTTTCCTAAGTGTTTAAATGGGTCTGCTCAAGCCAAACTTTTTGAAGGTCAAATCAGGTCAAATTCTGGACACTTTGTGATGTTGAATTTTTATAAAATGGTTACACTCACTATTATTTTTATCCAAAAATCTTGGAAGCTCACAACTCATTGGGGAGCTACGGTATGTGAGGAGAAGAACCAATTAGATGTTCAAGTATTTTATTTAGAGTCATCTTGTGACTATAAAAACTGAGTAAAAAGTAGAAAGTTGAGAAGTAATGTTTGTAAGGTAATTTGAGGTTAGCAAGTATGAGGAGTATATAGAAGAGTTGAATCAAGATAGGATATAGAGTATCCATCATTGTGATTGTTACATCGACTTGGGTGTGTGACCTAATCGATGGTAACATATGTGTGTATTGTTTTGTTTAGATTCTTTACAAGATTAAGTGAAGGAATTGAAATTTGCTTTGCATCAGGTGAGTTTTACAGTCCCACGTTTTACTTATATTTTAGGATGGAAATGATGCAAAACTATTTTTGAATTATGAACCGTGATATATGTTTTTAAGTGTCGAACTATATGATTGCTATGTGCTATTGCTATGTGATATGAATTGTGGTAAGGCATGTGTATGTGAGGATGACATGACCTTGTGTGAGACCCGAACGGACTTAGCTAGTCAAGTGGGTCAGTCTTGCGCGAAGATATTATGGGACAGAAGGGTACGATCCACCCCAGATAAATGTGAATTTATTTTGTGATAGAATAGCCATGCATATATGTTCGTAAATGTTGTTTTTGTTGATCGCGGTATATAAGTGAGTCTTAAACCTGTAACTCTCACCAACAATTATGTTGACGTTTTTAGCATCATTTTCAGGTGAGCAAAACGTATGAAGAGTTAGAAAGAGGAGTTAGCTGGACCATAAGCTTGCATGCGGAGTCTATAATTTATCTGTTTTTTTGTTTTCAATTGAACTTGTCATGTTTTGTTCTTCATGCATTGTATGTTGGATTTTTGTTTTGGGCATTTTCATAACACGCTTTGGATCTTGAAGTTTATTGAAAGTTATTTTTAGTTTTCACTATTTTGACGCATTGTGTTGTGATGATGCCTATTGATCATGCCTTGCGATTCCGCCTTGGCGGGGTGTGACAGATTGGTATTCAGAGCCAAGGTTATAGAGAACTAGGTGGATTGGCCTAGACTATAACTAGGAACCTTCATATAGATGCATTTAGGAACTATGTGCTTGTGTGCACGTATGTATAATATATTTTATGTATATATTTTGAAGTTCCAATTGCCTATTCGTTTTACTTTTTTGTAGTTGAATATATATTATATATTTATATATATTATATATATATATATATATATATATATATATATATATATATATATGCAAGTATTTATTTTCTTCGTCGCCAAGTATCTGATGGAGCTTATACTTTTCCTTATTTATAGAGTTATGTCTCCCTTAAAGCGTAAGTTTCATTGGGGAATCATGCGTTTAACTGGGATTAAGTGTTATATCGACCTAATTTCTGGCTGTAAGATATGGCGTATAAACCGTAAGTGCCGTATACCCATCGACTTATATCCGTGTAAAGTGGTAGAGAGTATGACTATGAAGAAAGTAGGTGACCAAACGATTGGAGTGATTCGGAGAAGAAGGATCGACAAGGAAAGAAATGTTTCTAGGTTCCAAGAATACCACACCTCGGATGAAGAAGAAGAAAAAGAGTTTAGTGAGCACCCTCCTTACAACAAATATGGATTCGTAGATCATCCACAACTCTAAATGGAAGACCAAAGGAACAAGTTTTCACCTTACCCATTACCACCACAAGAAGGCAATATAAATGGTTGGTTGATTGATGATGCTAACGATTCAGACCTTGAGTCTACGGCTAGTAATCAACCCATGAGCTTGACGATGGAAGACATTGGTAGGAGCTGAGTTCGACCTCGACCTGACTACTCAAGCAATTGATTTAAATTAGGATGTTTAGTGTTTATTTCTATCATTTGAACCATGTTAGGAAATGTTATTTTCAATTACAATTATTATTAATGAGAAGTGGTTTTAGGATTGATCTTGTGTGCTATGTGCCTTATTAAATGTGTTATGTGTTGCATGATGTGTTGATTTCAAGAAGTGTTTTCATAGGAGCGAGTACACGCGTGAAAGGGGGCATCTATAATTATGGTGTACAACATAATTATACATGCGCCACAACGCAAATGGACTTGCATGTAAGATTACATGTAATTAATGTTGACACATATTGGTTGATTATGCTTGTACGTATATAGTATTGTGGGAAATGTAATATCATGGGTATGTGATAAAGGTAGCTAATGGTAAGAAGGAAGAAGTTGATAGAATTTTTCATGGCTGTAGACTAGAGCTAGGAGATTCTATATTCCCTATAGACTTGATACCATTAGGACAAGGAAGTTTTGATGTGATAGTAGGAATGGATTGGTTGTCAAGCCAAAAGGTTGTGATCATGTGTCACGAAAATAGATTGTTAGGATAACTGTAGAAGAAGGTAAGGTACTATGTGTTCAAGGAGAACGTAATGTCAGGAAGAAAAAGACGTTAATGAGCACAAAGGCGAATGAACCGACGTTAAGCGATATTCCTATCGTAGATGATTTTGAGGACGTATTTCCAGATGACCTGTCAGGATTACCACCACAACGACAAGTAGAGTTTCATATAGATTTGATTCCTGGAGTCGTCAGCACGTTGCTAACAGTCGCCATATCGACTAGCGCTTAGAAGATGAAGATACTGTCTGAGGCAACTTCAAGAGTTGCAAGATAAGGGATTTATTTGGCCAAGTCACTCACCATGGGGAGCGCCAGTTTTGTTTGTCAAGAATAAGGATGGATGATTTTGCATGTGCATAGACTATCGTGAACTAAACAAGTTGACCATCAAGAATCGTTATCATCAACCTAGGATGGGGGACGATTTGTTTGGACCAAATTCAAGAAATGAGCGCGGATACTTCTCTAGATAGACTTCGATCTGGTTATCATCAGCTAAGAGTGCATGATGATGATATCTAGAAGACCACGTTCAGAACACGATATAGGAATTTTGAGTTTACGATTATGCCATTTGGATTATCAAATGCACCCGCAGTTTTCATGGACTTAATGAACCGAGTTTGCAAAAACCGTACTGGCTAAGTTCGTCATTTGTGTTTTATAGAACGTTATCCTTGATTTACTCAAAGAGAATGGAGGATCTGAAAATCATATGACGATTGATGTTGGATTTGTAAGGGAAGGAGAAGTTTGTATGCGATAGTTCTCCAAGTGAGAGTTCTGGTTGCAAGTGTACATTTTCTTCGGACATGTGTATTTCACGGTATTCACGTCGGAACCCAAGTAAGATTGAGGCGGTGAAGTTAGGAAGCCTTACGACACCATCTGAAGTAAGATCATTTCTAGGATTGGTTGGATATTATAGACATTTCATCAAAAATTTCTCCAAGATTGCTAAACCTCTTACATCGTTGACTTAAAAGAATCAGAAGTATGAGTGTGGTGAGAAGCAGGAGGAAGCTTTTTAAACGTTGAAGGACAATTTGTGTAATGCACCAATATTGTCATTACCGGATGGAGTATAAGATTTTGTGGTTTATTGTGATGCGTCAAACCAAGGATTGGGATGTGTTCTTATGCAAAGGGATAACGTAATCGCCTATGCATCAAGACAATTAAAGAGCCATGAGAAGAACTACATGACTCACGACTTAGAGTTAGGCGCGGTGGTGTTTGCACTAAAGATTTAGAGGCATTATTTGTATGGAACAAAGAGTGTTATCTATACAGATCATAAGAGCCTTCAACACATATTCAATCAGAAGGAGTTGAATATGCGTCAAAGGAGATGGTTAGAGCTGTTTAGTGATTATGAATGTGAGATTAAGTACCATCCTGGTAAAGCAAATATAGTAGCTAATGCTTTAAGTAGAAAGGAGAGAGTGAAGCCTCGATGAGTACGAGCGATGGATGTGACAATTCAGTCCGGAGTTAAAAGACTGATATTGGCAGCTCAAGGTGAAGCGTTTAAGGATGAAAATGTGATAGCTAAAGGATTAAATGGTACGGACCAACAAATGGAAAAGAGAGAGGAAGAGTGTCTGAAGCCTACACTACAGGACATATATGGGTTCATTAGTGGGGTTGTGTAAGAACTTATTTCTGGATGAGGATCATAGACGTGGTCACTTGTGGCATCTCCTAGAGCGGACAAGATGTACTATGATCTTCGAGACATGTATTGGTGGCCGGGTATGAAAAAGGAGATTGCTATTTATGTTAGCAAGTGTTTGACATGCGCAAAGGTGAAGGCGGAGCATCAAAGACCATCAGGTTTATTGCAACAACCTGAGATACCTGAGTGGAAGTGGGAGAAAATAGCTATGGACTTTATAATAAAGTAGCCAAGGTCAAGTAGTGGTCATGATGCGATTTGGGTCATAGTTGATAGGTTGACCAAATCGGCGCATTTCTTGGCAATACGAGAGGATTATAGTATGGAAAAGTTAGCAAGGTTATACATCGATGAGATTGTTGCATGACATGGTGTACCAACATCGATTATTTCTGATTGGGATGAATATTTTACGCCAAGGTTTTGGAAAACGATGCAAAAAGTGTTGGGAACGTGTTTACATATGAGTACGGCTTATCATCCTTAGACGGATGGATAAAGCGAGTGTACAATACAAATGTTAGAGGATATGCTGAGAGCGTATGTGATTGATTTTGGTGGAAGTTGGAATATTCATTTGCCATTGGCTGAATTTTCCTATAACAATAGCTATCATTCGAGCATTCGTTGTGCTTCTTTTGAGGCGTTGTATGGAAGGAAGTGTAGGTCGCTGGTATTGTGGGCAGAGATAGGAGATAGCAGATTAATTAGACCGGAGTTGGTGCAAGAAACAACTAATAAAGTGGTTGTGATCAGAGATAGGCTTAAAGCTGCTAGAGATCGTCAGAAGAGCTACGCAGATAATAGAAGGAAACCTTTAGAGTTTCAAGTTGGTGCATGTGTAAGGTTGAACAGTCTCACATTGGAAGTGTAGCGCGTTTGGAAAGAAAGGAAATTAGCTCCAGATTTTGTAGCGACCTTTCGTGATCCTTGAGAGAATTGTCCTATGGCATATAGGTTGTGATTACATGTATGAATTGGTAGTGTGCATGACACGTTTCATGTGTCAAATCTAAAGAAGTGTTTAGCTGATGCAAATTTGCATGTGCCGTTGGATGAGATTAAGGTAGATAAGACCTTACGTTTTGTAGAAGAGCCTTTAGAGATTATGGACCGTGAGGTCAAAACTCTTAAGCGTAGTAAAATACCTATTGTGAAAGTGCGATGGAATTCCGAGCGTGGACCAGAGTTTACCTGGGAACGTGAGGATCATATGAAGGCTAAGTATCCCTAGTTGTTTGAGAATGCTATTGTCGAGACTAATGGTTAAAATCTTGGGATGAGATTTCCTAAAGGAGGGGATACTGTGACAAATGAGATTTTAGCAGGTTAGTTAAAGCCTGTATAATTCAGTTTATGTGTGTCATTATGTGTTTTATGTGTTTTATATGTGTATGAGATGGAAGTACATGAGTGATGAATCATGGTACTTGTGGAAATGAAATCATTTGAAAGCTTTGCGTAGTTTCAAATGTCGTGTACGTAATATTCTGTGTACGTACTATGTATATGTAATTCATATTATATATATTAGTTTAGTATTTTATAGATTGTAGAGTACTTTCTATTTTAGAAACTCGTTAGAATCGAGGATAGTTTGAAAACTAGTTAGAAAATTCTGGTTTAGCAAAATATTAAACGTTTTTACTTTAGAATTAAAGTTAAAGTAATAATAAATAAATAAAGATAAAAAAATATATAAAAGGTGGTTGTGTGGTTCAGCCGAACATGGGAGAAAAAAAAAGGAAAGAATACCATTTGATCTAAAACTTGGTTTTTGGTAATTCTCTTTTCCTATGCTATAAATACAAATCATAAATACTTAATCAAAAAACATCAATTTTTCCTCTCTCCTCTCTCCTGGCCGGTTCGAACAACACCAAAAGAACAAGAGGAACCAAAATTTTTAGGGTTTTTGATTTTCACAGAGTTATGGTAATTTTTCTAAATCATTTTTCAATTCAATTGATTTTATTTAAGTAACCAATCATTAAGGATGATTACGGTTATTGTAAATAATCGTTAATTAAGGGTTTGATCATCAAAAAAACGTTTTAGGGTTATTATTAGGGTTTTGGGTAGTTAATTAGGGTTAATTATGCTATTTCGGAATAGAATTATGGGCAGAATTTATATGACTTCTTGCGAGAGCAATATCTCGGTTATACGGTTAGTTTTTATGATTTTTTTGAGACTAAAGTAACACAGAGAGTCTACTTTCAACCAAGTGGTTTCATGAATTAAAAAGCAGAAGTGGAGTTAGTCAATTAATTAACAAAGATCTGTTGTCAAAACTGAGTTTTCGAGGCAGATTTTGAGTTGTGTTTGTGAGGTCAAAAAACCATATCAAACAACCTCTTTTTAAATTAATGGGCTTGTATTGTAGCAGTTCATGATGTTTATGATTTTCTTGATTTTTGTAGATTATTAATAAGTGTTTAAACTGGGTCTGCTCAAGCCAACAACGTTTTGAAGGTCGATCAGGTCAAATTTTGACACTTTGTGATTGATGAAGTTTTTATAAAATGGTTACTTCTCACTATTATTTTTTTCAAAAATTATGGAAGTCACAAACTCTATTGGGGAGATATGGGATGTGAGGAGAAGAACCAATTAGATGTTATGTATTTTATTTAGAGTATCTTGTGACTTATAAACTGTGTAAAAAGCAGTAAAGTTGAGAAGTAAAGTTTGTGAGGTAATTTGAGGTTAGCAAGTATGAGGAGTATATAGAAGAGTTGAATCAAGATAGGATATAGAGTATCCATCGTTGTGATTGTTACATCGACTTGGGTGTGTGACCTAATCGATGGTAACATATGTGTGTATTGTTTTGTTTAGATTCTTTGCAAGATTAAGTGAATGAATTGGAATTTGCTTTGCATCAGGTGAGTTTTACAGTCCTACTTTTTACTTATATTTTAGGATGGAAATGATGCAAAACTATTTTTGAATTATGAACCGTGATATGTGTTTTTAAGTGTCGAACTATATGATTGCTATGTGCTATTGCTATGTGATATTAATTGTGGTAAGGCATGTGTATGTGAGGATGACATGACCTTGTGTGAGACCCGAATGGACTTAGCTAGTCAAGTGGGTCAGTCTTGCGCGGAGATATTATGGGACGGAGGGGTACGATCCACCCCAGATAAATGTGAATTTATTTTGTGATAGAATAGCCATGCATATATGTTCGTAAATGTTGTTTTTGTTGATCGCGGTGTCATAAGTGAGTCTTAAACCTGTAACTCTCACCAACAATTATGTTGACGTTTTAGCATCATTTTTAGGTGAGCAAAACATGTGAAGAGTTAGGAAGAGGAGTTAGCTGGACCATAGGCTTGCATGCGGAGTCTATGATTTATCTATTTTTTTTGTTTTCAATTGAACTTGTCATGTTTTGTTCTTCATGCATTATATGTTGGATTTTTGTTTTGGGCGTTGTCATAACACGCTTTGGATCTTGAAGTTTATTGAAAGTCATTTTTAGTTTTCTCTATTTTGACGCCTTGTGTTGTGATGATGCCTATTGATCATGCCTTGCGATTCCGCCTTGGCGGGGTGTGACACTCAATATTTGAGAGTATATAAGATAGTGCTGAGTACAATAATTTGAAGAAATTTTTTTGAATTTACTAAGAAATTCTTGAAAATTTTGTACTCGAGCACTCCTTATTATCACCATAAGTCTACACTACATATCTACAAATTCACAAGTTTAAATTATTTACGAGATTTGACCTGAGTGATAAGAACATCATATGATAGAATCATATGGTTCTTCGTAGCAGCCGAAGGTCTCCTCAGTAAGGTCTTCCACCAACAAACTTTTCCAGACTACGCATCAATCTTCTATCTTTGAGTTTTTTATCAATGGCATTTATCATCACCCGAGCTCTCTACTTGTCTTGTTTGCTCCATTTTCTCTTTGGCAAGTACTCCATCTGAATCCCAGTAGCAATATCATTAAGAGCGGTGTGAACATGGTTTAGTGTGTCGTCACTAAACTTGTGAAGTTCATCAGTGCGCATCAAACGATTTCTGTCCATGTCATCTTGATATATAATGCCTTGGATATCATGGTAAGCGGTGTAGGGAGTCATTTTTCTGAGATATAAACGATACGAGTCTGGTATTGAAAGATTTATCTTCTTTTTGTAGCTTTCAACTGCCAGTTGTAAATCCTCCATACATTCTTGAATGACAATGTGTCTCATGTATATTCTCAAAGCCACATTTAGTGCAAATCGTTCATCCAAATTGATGTTGGTCAGCTTACCTTGAACAAGAAGAAGTAACATATCTTCAATGTCTTGGCGACGAAGTCTTTTGAAGTGCTTTCTCGAAATTGTTACAGCTGATCGGTCCTGTTCTTTCGAACAAGTACTCTTCCAATGTTTGTAGCAAAAGAACTCCATGATCTTGAGACTGGTAACAACAATGATCTTGTGTCTTGAGTAGACATCTTTTGAAGTTTCCATGTTAGTAGCATATCCATAGATACTCTGAAGTTTTGGTCCCCAGTGATATGTTCCCCAGTAGGCATGCTTGTCATAGACAACTTGTGCCGTACTCCATATACTTCTGGGAACTTTGTCTTCAATCCATTTAACATGATCGTAATCAGCAGCCTTTGGCTTGGTAAGTGAGGTTGTATATTTTCGACTTAAGCTCAGCATTTTTATATATTTGCAGATCATATTGGATGAAGTGATCAAAAGATATACTTTGATGTCCTCGTGCATTCTGAATTAATGGAAGGGCCCCAGCCCTCCCCCGCCCCCCCCCCCTTGCTGAGATCATGGGGATACGGTCTTCCTTCAGGATTATGCCAATCTAGCTGATCATTGGTAGTTTTGAATACTTCTTCCAATTGGTATTCTAATTCCACTACACTCTTGCACATGCCTTTCATGAGATCATATGTTTTTTTTTTTTTTTTTTTTTTTTAGAACAGGTAAACACATTGAGAAGATTGTTTATTGTAGCAGGTTTATGATAAAGGTAGGAAAATCGAGGGAGTAGCCAAAATCTCATTAGACGAGATTATGTGCCTGAATCTTGTGCCTATCTGAGTTAATCATGATTGAGGAGGTCGGTTCGTCAATATCTTTTGTTTTGTTCATTCTCGATCCGGGAGATTAAGAGCCTGATGGATTCCACAGTCGTTCATCAACAGTTATTACCTCTCTTACAAGCGATACATCATAATTTCCTGTGTTGAACTCTTGATGCAATGGTTCTTCCATAATCTCAACCTAGGACCAGGAATCCTCTGCTTGAGCAGGAAGTGCTGATGATTATTATTTGGTTGAGATCTAGATGCACCTTTGGAAGAACTTGTAGACTTAGACTCCTTTTGAGTTGCTTCTTTTAAGGACTCTTCCTTGCCGGATCTCTTTCGCTTTGTCCCTCAGTTTGATCCAGTAAAGGGTTCTTCATCTTTGTCTTGATCATCACGTCCTCTCTTTAGGGTCACCACATCACCATATGAGGCAAAGAGGTCCTTGTCCGAGTTGTACGATTCAATCAATGTATTGTAGAGATTCTTCTGAATGTCTGATCTGTTCATTGATTTATTTTCTTCAATTTTGTCGATGAGAATCTTCTTTAACTCGAATTCTGAGAGAGATACTGCTGCAGCATAAGATGTCCGAGGTTGATTGGATGATCTAGCCGCTCCTAGAGATTCTGTGACACACTTCTCAACCTTTGGCATGATCATGGATACTTGAGCTTTAACCTGATCCTTGATTATGGCCTTGATGTTTGAGTCTATCTGTTTAAGAAATTCATCATTCTCGGCTTGAGCTTCTTCTCTGAGCTTGTTGGATTTTAGCTGAACAGCCACATTCACTGCATCTTTCATTTGAGACGCAAGGTAGTTATCAACAATGCCCAGAATAGATGATAAAGCTTCAGCAAATTGATTGGTTTGTTTGAGTTCAGACAGTTTAGTCTCTAATGAGGAAACCCTTCATTCAAAACCGAATAGAGATGAAAAGTTAGGGATATTTGGCAAGGTTGTTGCTGGAATAGTTGTTGTTGTTGTGGAATCATGTGTTTGTTGTTGAGGTTGAATGATTGAAATGGGTGTTTGAGGAATTGTAGTGTCAGAAGAAAGTGTCATAGTAGTGACGGAAACTAATACATTGACAGGAATATCGGATTGAATATTTGGATTTAAAATCGAGTCGATACCTGTATCTGGAGTTGGATTTATGAATTTAGACACCAAGTCAGATCAAACAGAGGAGCCTTGTTGTTGCACTATTGGAAGTTTGGTAGTGAAAGTCACGTGAACCTCTTCCTTTTCTTGAGTAACTTGAGCATCCGTACATGTCAGCACTAGTCTTTCCAGCGTTGAGTTCAAATTCCGTCAGTTCTCAGCTTCTTTGTTCTCACTCATAAACATTATCATCATCTCTTGTTTTTCTTCTTCTTCCGTAATTTCTATTCAGGGGGTGTTGGTAACCATTCTAATCAGAGACACGGTCATAATCATCATTTGCTTTTTTCTATCTTCCTGATCATCTGCTTTGTACGTGGTGTAGTTTGTTTGGTGATCAAAATATCTTTCGTCGTTATCTGATTTTGTTTCCAATTTGACATTTCTTGATCATCATATTCATCATCATTGTCATTTTCACTGTCATGCTCGTCATTGTCTTCATCATCCTCTCCTTGACTGTATGTCCAAGATTCTTCTTCACTCTCTGATCTGTATTCGGTACATGAGGAACTTAGTTGTCACCAGCTCCTTCATTTGTACCAAATATGTTTTGTTGCTGCTCATCAGGAACCTTTGACTGAATGTCAACTCCATCACCTAAGCCACTAGCGTGAGAGCTGTGAGTTTGTATCTTGCTCCTTTCAATAGCAATCTTCATATGTTGAGCTTCAGTCAAAGCGACTATAAATAGCACCGTTAGACCTTTTGACTTTGTTGCAGATTGCTTCTTCTTGGCAGGTTTATCTCCCTTAGCTAAGGTCGTGATTCTTTTACCTTTAGAAGCTTGAGTAGACTTTATCTTGGGAGATGATTCAGAATTAGCTTTCTTCTTTGTAGTTTTTGGTTTTGGAGTCTTTTCACCAGTAGCATAAGCATGGTAAGTCATGTAGGATTCAGACTCCAACATAGCTTGACTGATCAAGTGCCGAGGGAGAATAGCACCATATACTTGTATGTCCTGGTGTTTAGAAATGACTCTTACTGTGGTGAACATGAAGTCATCCCTGGCATAGTGCCAAAACATCTTGTTTCTCATTGGGATTCCCTGATCCTTTGTTATGAAGTAGTCTACAATAAATTTGGTGAATCGTGGATAGTACATGTCATTGTTCTTCTTAGAATTTTTGTTTTCCACTTGATACATTAAATCTTCCCACAGCAAGTAGACATAATCAACAGTCTTGTTATGATACATTCCCCAAAGAATTTGAGCACGTGACAGTCAAAGACTCTCTAGAGCAGTAGTTTTTCCACTTAGACACTTGTTGATTATGACAACAAATGATCTCCATGGTTGGTGCATGTGATTGGGGTTAACATCGAATAAAAACTTGATCTCCCCGGTGTGTCCAAGGTCTCTAATAAAAGATAGGATCTCCTCTTCTAGTAGGGGTTCTTTAAATATCTGACCAGGGAGTTTAGGGCAAATCTTGAGCATATCTCTGAAGTTGTCAACGTTAACAGTGTGACTTTTTCCATTCAACTTGAGACAAAGTAAAGAATGATGTCTCGAGACAGTGACCCAGAACTCTTGCATGTATATTTCCGATACATCAGCAGAGATCTCAAATGCATTATAGAATGGAGTGAGTTTGAGAGCATCTAAAGCCACTTGAAGAGTAGGTTCCTTAGATTTGAGAATTGAGCTTAGTCGAAGATTGCTTTTCCCTATCTTAAGACGGTCAGCAGGGGCGACTAATTCATCATCTAGTGCCTTTTGCTGAGCTCTTGTGTTGTCCATGATTCTGCTAAGATAGGATCAATACAGTTTATGTACAACCAATTTTATACAATATACTATAGAGACCTTTTGATTGAGCACGAAAATTTAATTCATGATGTGAACGTTTCTTAAAAATTAGGAACTTTAAGACTTTTTGCACTTATTAAGATCTATCTATTAAAAAACGACAACTTAAGCTAACTTAACTTGATTTAGAGTGTATAATTAACTAAGTTTAATCAACTCCCTAATTAAGTTTCTAAATCGCCTTTTATAGTAGAAATTTGATCTTAAGTGTGTTTGGTCTTGATAGATAAACTAATATCAAAGGGAGAAAAACTAGTTGTTCGGTTCCTTAATGATCAAGTTGTTCGGTTCCTTAAGTAGACTAGTTGTTCGGTTCCCAAAGAACATGCAGTTGTTCAGTTCCTTAATACACAGAGTTGTTCGGTTCCTAATAACAACAGAGTTGTTCGGTTCCTTCAAACGAGTGAGTTGTTCGGTTCCTTCTAATAATTGAGTTGTTCGGTTCCTACTAAGAAACTGAGTTGTTCGGTTCCTTCTAACAATAGTTGTTCGGTTCCTTCTAAACTGAGTTGTTCGGTTCCTTCTAAACTGAGTTGTTCGGTTCCTTCTAGAAAACTGAGGTTGTACGATTCTTTAAAACTGAGTTGTTCGGTTCCTTCTAACAATAAAGTTGTTCGGTTCCTACTACAACTAGTTGTTCGGTTCCAACTAACAGAATAATTTGTTCGGTTCTCAAAGAATTCATGTTGTTCGGTTCATATACAACTTTTACCCTCAAGATGTTTTTAAGCATTCAAATTTGTTTGTATAACATTGTTTAGCATGAAGAACAAAACGTAGGAACAGTAACAACAACAGTTAAGCCACAAATCAAGAACAGACAACAAAAAACGAGCCTTTAATATTTTAGACATTTATTCGATAAACTACAACCAAGGGAAAGATTTAAACATTCAAACATATTCAAGAAAGTGGTATTAAACTCCCTAAAATAAAACCCATGAGCTTTTTACAATATTTCTCATAAACCCTATTTTTTCAATCAACTTATTCACCCTATTCTTTCCTATGTTAACTAACATAAAACTGTATTAACCAAGTATTCTACATCCTATACAATCAAAACCCCTTAATCAATTTGAAGATTTATACACTTTTGATTTTGAGAATCCTAATTAAAAAATTGGGTTTTGAGTTCATAAATGGTTGAAATCGATAATTCCTTCAAGGTATGTGATGTTTAGGAAGTGTAGAACAAATTATTAGATATACCTTAAGCTTGTTAACGACTAAAAAAGGAGAACACGATATGGCGATTCGAATGTGTGTGTGGGAGGGAAAAATTTCTAAGTGTGTGTGTTGGTGTCTAGTTTGGTTTTTGTCACTTTCACCCCCCAAGTTACTCAACCCTTTTAAATTTCCACTGTATAAGACTATTAGAAAAATTCTAGCTTTACTATTGGACAACAATAGTCCCTAATGTTTTAAACTAGCATACCTAACCAATTAATTCACACTTTAACTCCCTAAAGGCATAAACACATAACATGTAAGGCACACATAAGCTAAACTTAATTAACTTTTCCTTAAAAATGTTATTATGTTATTGTTTAAAACCTTTTTCCTTTTAAGAACATTATTATTATGAAGAAGATATTTGACATTTTCTCCCCCTCAAACAATGACCAGTTTTCTATTTAAAGAGCTGTAGTCGTTGTTTGAGAAGTCAAATATCCTAGAAAAAGCATTTCTCGATGACTTAATGTTTTATTATTGAAAATCAAACACCATGAAATAAGATTTCTCTTATTTTAACACATAAGTGCACTGACACGTACACTCATGATAATATAGGAAGCACGGGTTGTGTTGCAAAGTAAACACCAGCCTTTGCATGGTCATAAAGTAGACCATGCCCGAGAATAAATTCCCGTTAAAAGGTCAAGTTTTCTTTTTGAAATACTTGCCTTTAAAATGATGACCGGGTTGCTATCTGAAATGATAGCAAGCCATTTGGCACGTTTTGAAAAAACTATTGAACTTCTGCTCGAACTTCATTTACAGCCTCGTATCATTATTGAATGACATTTCTAAGGCCGTAAATATTATCGATTGTCAGAAGACATGCCATTATTACCTCTTTTTATATTTTTCTCATTTTTTTAATTTTGTCTTTGGTTTTATATATTTTTGTATTTTGTTTTTATAAAAATTTCTAAAAAATGAAAAATCTTTTTGGTTTTTATGGTTTTAATATATATAAATATGATACAGGATATTTGAATAGGTACCACCACTATTCATCAACTTCATCTGCCAATTGTTTCAGAGTCTCTGGCATAAAACTTCGCATTCCCAGCTTGTTGATAAGAAATTTAATTCTTTCTCTTGCAATGGCTTTTGTGAAGATGTCCGCCAGTTGATACTCCGTATTGACAAAGTAAAGTTCAATCACCCCATTCTCAACATGCTCCTTGATAAAGTGAAATCTGATGTCTATATGCTTCGACCTGGAATGTTGAACATTGTTGCAGCTTAAGGCAATAGATCATTAATTTTTTATCATATAAATGCTTTTTGTTATCTCAGTACATTTGGAATTTTTTATGAATCAAGGCTTAGTCGGTAAGCTGTGATTCATCAAGAATTTGGAGGCACAACATCCTGACATAGCAATATATTCAGCTTCTGTACTAGATATCACAACGCTTTTCTGCCTTTTTGATGACCAGCTAACAAGTCTATCTCCCAGAAACTACATACTACCAAATGTGCTACGGCGTGTATCTTAACAACCAACATGATCCGCATCTGCAAATGATGTTAGTGCAATTGAAGAATCCTTTGGATACTATAGTCCCCGATTGACGGTTCCTTTTAGATATCGAAAGATCCTTTTAATTACATGTAAGTGCTTTTCGGTAGGACGAGCCTGATACCGGGCACACATGCATTTAGCAAATTGTAGGTTAGGTCTACTGGCTGTGAGATAAAGGAGGGTGTCAATCATACCACGATAATGTGACGGATCAACTGCTTTCCCTTCTTTATCCTCATCCAGTTTGGATTTTTCCACCATGGGAGTATCCACTGGGTCACAAGAGTTAAAACCGTATTTCTTTAAAGATTTAAGGGCATATTTTGATTGGTTAATAAAGATGCCTCTGGGATTTTGAAAAATCTGTAGTCCTAAGAAAAATGAGATTTTGCCTATCATTGACATCTTAAATTTTGAACACTTGATTTTAGCAAATAGGTCACAAAGTTTAGGTGTAGATGCAACAAAGATAATATCATCGACATATACTTATACCAAAAGTAATTCCTTGCCTTCCTTACGGATGAACATAGTAGGATCACTTTAGCACTTTGGAGAGTCTTGGATATTAAGGAACGAAGGACAACATGTCTACCACGGCACGTGGAGCTTGTTTCAACCCATAAAGAGCTTTCTTTAGCTTGTACACGTGATTGGGGTTATTTGGATCCACAAAACCGTCCAGCTGGCTAACATAAACCTCTTCCCGCAAAAATTACCATCAGGAAACGTAGTCTTGACATTCATTGGTAGAGGGGACCTTGTTATGTGAGCGGCAACACGAGAAAAATCCTTATAGCCTCTAATCTTGCAACCGGAGCAAAAGACTCTTCAAAATCAATTCCATCTTCTTGACGGTAACCACGAGCCACTAATCGAGCCTTGTTCTTTAGAATACCTCCTAGTTCGTCTAGCTTAACTTTGTAGATCCAATTCAAAGTAATACATTACTTTGTATGTCGGGGTACGAGCTCCCAGACTTAAGGCGTTCGAACTCATGAGCTCTTCTTGCCATTGCTTCGATCCAGCAAGATTAAGTCAAAGCCTCTTTATACGTCTTGGGTTCAACAGAAGTGAGGAAAGCATCGTAGTAACAGAAAAGAGCTTGCTCATGTAATTGTAGCCTTATGGAAACTGGTCTAGCGAGTTCACCGATTATGTTTTCAAGTGGATGATCCTAGTTTATTTTCGATGATGTCATGTAAATTGGTGATCAGGATGCACAATTGTTATGAATAGAATTCGAGTTGGGAATAACATCCAAAGAAGAAGATGCTTCAGAATCGTTTTCTGGAATTGGAATACCAAAAAACAGATCGTTATTCATGTGTGCAACATCTAAGTCATGATTGTCTTCTTCAACATCGTTAGGAATGACAGGAGATTAAGTTTTGGGTGTTGTTTGTGAGTTACTAGGTGATGGTGCATCTTGATCAACAATTGTTGAGGAAGGTGAACCGGTTGATGCAGCGGGTTCTGGAGCAACTACTTCAGCAATTAGAGCAATGACTTCAAGGGCTGGGCGATCAACACGTGATGGAGGGTTGAGTAATTCATCAAACAGTGGTTGAAACAAAATATCCCAATCAGTTCATGAAGGTGGTACAAATGGTGTTGAAGGAGGAGGGTTTGGCACGAGTCCTGAACTGATTGTTGCAGGAGTCATTTCATGAAGTGCGGGTTCTAAACTGCTGTGTTCAGAAGCCATTTCTGTTAGCTCATTAAAATCTACATGAATTGTTTCAATGATTTGTCTAGTACGTCGGTTGTAAATTCGAAATGCTCTCTTTGTGGGTGCATAGCCAATGAAAATACCAATATCAGCTTTCGGTTGTAACTTACCCAAGTTCTCACTATCATTTGTCAGATAGCAGAGTGCACCAAATACATAGAAAAATGATAAGTCGGGAAGTTTGTCATGTAAAAGCTCATATGGTGTTTTTCCATGACGAAGACGTATGATGGAACGATTTTGGGTGTAACATGCTGTAGCAACTGGCTCTGCCCATAAGAATAACTGAGATTTTGCATAAATCAACATTGTGCGGGCAGCTTCAATTAGCGTACGATTATGTATTTCAATGACACCATTTTGCTATGGAGAGCGTGCAACATATATTTCATGAGAGATGCCAACATTCTCATAATATTCACGCAAAGTCTGATTAACAAATTCAGTTCGATTATCTGTTTGGATTCGTCAGACAGGTACTTTAAGTCGTACTTAGATCATCTTGAGAAACTTGATTATGAAGTCTGGAGCTTCATCTTTTGACCTTAAGCACTTAACCCATGTAAATCGAGAGTAATCATCAACAATGACGAGGATGTACTTCTTTCCATTAACACTTGCGACACGTATTGGTCCACAAAGATCCATGTGC
>BQNB010086600.1:0-28144 GCA_026074375.1 Tanacetum coccineum | reverse complement strand
CCTCCCCTTTTGAGCCCGTTTGAAAAACTGAGCTCTATGACTCTTTTCAAGAGGGCTCTATGGCCATTTTTGTAGTAGTGAAAGTTATTCCCCAAAATTTTCGTCATGTGTAAAGTCTTTATCAAGAAAAACGTGTAATCAAAAAATATTGCTTGCCAAAACTTTTGATTACACGTACTTGCCGCCGCATCACGCGAGTACGTGCTAGTACAATTCAATTCAATGCAAGAGACGTATTTACTCATCTGACAAAAATTCTCTTATAGTATAGAAGCTAAGGTGTGATAGTTATTCATGAGGTACTAAGTGTAATCGAGTTGTGTTAAGCCAAGCGTTGTCAACCGAGTAGACCGGACCGGCGGTCCGGATCGAAAACCGATTTGGTTTAAAATGCGGGACCGAATTATCCGCTCCATGTCCGGATCGGTCCGATGCAACAAAGCATGATGACCGGTTTTGCACAAGATTCAATCGGATCGGAATGAAAAACGATCCGATCCGCGGTTTTTATGCCCGCCCTAACTTGAGTCGATTTAAAGAATTAAGTTTAACTTATGAACACTATGTTTTTAAAAATATACTGTATTAAAATACGGAAGAAAAAAGTGAATATGAAAAAAGAAAAAAGAAAAAAGAAAGTGTTTTTTTTAGAATAAAGAAAATATAGTGTATTAACATCACTTGTCTCATTAATTACAACATCAAATTTCTGTAGTATTGCACACTAAATAACAACATGAATTACAACATGAACGCGTATTCTGGTGTTACTTTTCTCAATGTAATGACGAGGAAGAACGTCACCAACCCTTCTAAATGCATATGAGCATAGGAGGGTAATCGAGTTGTGTTGAGCCAAGCGTTGTGAAGCTCGCAACATGAGTCGACTTAAAGACTTTGGCTTTGAAAACTTTATTAAAAACAAAACAATAACAGTCTTGAATCTCAATTCAAGACAATCAACAACAGATTACAACCAAGAACAAAGAGATCACAAGTTTTGATCTTAATCAAACCAATGATTACCACAGCTAATCTGGTGTAATCCTTTTGACTATTTATCAAAAGTTCTATTACAACTGAATCACAATAAATGAATTAGGGTTTTGATCTTGAGAGAGAACAAGAGAGACAGAGAGAGAAAGTGAGGCAAAGTTATAAAACTCTGACCTCAGCCTTTTCTTTATATACTAGGCCAGCTCCACACTTCCCAAGTTTGGCAGAAACAGCCCTCCACCTTTCTCCATATGAGCAACAGCAGCACAAACTTTAGATAGCTGAAAAATAACTTTCACAAAAGACAATATCAGTCCCGAAACTTATTTCTAGGCAAAGTTACACTTTTAACATGCTTCAAACTTAACTCGTGCTCGATCGGGAATTAACTTTCAAGCTCATGCTCGATGGATATCAATCTTAGCTCGACTAGACTCAATCATCAGTAGAGTATTGATTAAAATAGTAATAAAGTTTAACATTATTTAACTCAGAACTTTTGACCCCACCTCGATTCAAGCGTAATTCAAAAAAAAAAAATACACATATACGAAAAGGTAAAGATGTAATAACACACAAACCTTATAGAGCTCGCGAGCTTTACTAGCCGACTACTTTGTTACTGTTGTTGAACTCAAAAGTTTCTTTTGCTCCTATTTTTCAGAACTAGTAATTACAACCACCTAGTGACATAGCCATGAGGCCCTTGTGTTACTCACTAGAGGTCTAGGTTTAAAACGTCAGCAGGTACATATTTTGAGAGTTGCCATGGAAAGAGTCAGAAAATGGCCGCGTGAGTACTCTTGTTAAGTCACGTATATCTAAGTAAAAGACACGTCTTCCCCTAATAAGTTGAACAGATTAACCCTTATCGTTTATCGTTTTAAAGAACTAAGTCCACTTAAAGAAATAAAAAGTTTAACTTAATAACACAGTGCTGTTTTTAAAATATACTATATTATAATATGGAAAAAAGTGAATTTTAAAAAAAAGTGAAAATCACTTTTTTCTAAGAATGTTATATAATACAAAAAGGAAAGAGTTGCTTTGATTGAAATTAGGGTTTAAAAAAAAGTAGTTGGGCTTTGGGCCTTTGGGGGGACATTGTCTCAATAAATTCCAACTTCATTGTCCTTTAAATTCCATCATCATCGTCTCATAAAAAATTTAAACATGAATTACAGCATGGCGTATTCTGGTGTTACTTTTGTCAATGTAATACATTTCTCAAGCATATCATTGTACAAAGTTACACCTTACTGTTTTATCTAGGTGCGATGGTGGTCATGTGGGCAAACTCCAAACACTTTACAACCAACATTTTAATTTTATATTCACGGGTCTTAATTATCTCCGCGAAGTAATGCCAATGGTAAGCCCTTCAGATCTTCGCACGCTACTTGAAACTTATGGCTTCTTACTCAAATGTCTAAATCGGTTAGTCCCGGTGTTGGAAATTAAAGCAAACCTAGGTTGTGGGAGAACACTAAAGAACAAAACTCCTAGAAGAAACCAAACAAAAACAATT
Source organism: Tanacetum coccineum (assembly GCA_026074375.1). Taxonomy (NCBI): domain Eukaryota; kingdom Viridiplantae; phylum Streptophyta; class Magnoliopsida; order Asterales; family Asteraceae; genus Tanacetum; species Tanacetum coccineum. Next base: position 25,620 of record BQNB010086600.1, on the reverse strand, counting down.
CTCCCCTATGGTTCCAAAGAAAACCCACTTACGAAACAATCGCTAGAGTCGATCACATGTGATAACATTTCAATTAGAGGGCGAAGCAGGTTCGTTACAAGTGGAAGGTAGTAGACGAACATGTGTTACTTTGATTTATTTTGAAGTTTTTTTACTTTCTTTTTGAGGTTTATGTAATTGTTATAACAAGTGAGGATATCTTATTATAAACATGCAACAGCGTGCGAACCTTTATTTACTCGTTGGTTAATATCAGCGGTTAAAATTGATCAAGTTATACAAACTCTAGCGCAAAAGAAAGTTAAGAAAAGTTTAGAATGGTAAAAATTAAAAATAAAATTTAATATAAAAGTACGATATAAATGGAAATACTTCCATTATTTAAAAAAATTATGTCTATGTTCATAATATAGGATTGGTTAGTCATTTGATTAGAATCTCTTTATACCAGATTTATTTTGGGTAACACTGTTAGTTTTTAGTTTATTACCCACGTGTACTTTTTGATAATCAAGACTACAAAAGTTTGGGAAGGGGCACATTCAACAAACTAAACTCGCTTTCGAAATCAAAATCAAAAGACTTAAAAACAAAGTCGTACCTCGCGGAACTGAAATACATAATCGACTCACACACACACCAACCATCGAAACCTAAAGGACTTCGAAGAGACGCGCATGCCTTACTCAATCTGGAACAATGGTGCCAATTCGTTATAATAGATTTGCTTGCAATTTTAAAGTATTTTTTTCACGGACCCTTCCAATAATAACTTAGCAATCAGACGCTCGAAGTATTCTTCCTGAATATGTGTTTAAAAACGGGTTATTCTTCCTTGAAAAGCTTGGATATAATAAAGTTCAATTTTTAAAAGAATTCTGAATAAAAAATAAGATATCCTTCATAAAAAAAGATAGAAAGATGAAAACTACTCGTATTACAGTTTACAAGCAACTACACACAAACCTTTTAACTTTACATCTATTATGACGATATGAACAAGTCATTAGAAAAACTTTGCACTGTGTCTTACGTCTAAGAGACAAGTTGCAGAAAGTTCTTGGGATAATTGCTTAGAAATGTATCTAACTTGTCACATTTTGTAGTTCTGTGTAGCCTATTATTTTTTTTGCAAATGTTTGTAGCATACTTTTACATTCCGTCAGTTGTGTGTACCGGTTTCCTTTTTATGAGCAGTTGTGTTGTATATTGACCATTTTACCCTTCAATTTACACACCATGTTTAACATAGTAGGGGTATTATCCATCAAATAAATTACACACAACTGGTCACCCTTGGGGTTACTTATTACTGACGGTATTTAAAAGTTGGGCTAACATATTTGCAAAAAAATTGTAGGTTCATACAATACAAAAAATGGAAAGATACATTTCCAAGCAATTATCCCAAAGTTCTTTATACACAATGTTCAGATGGCGAACAACAATCACAGGATGTAAATAGATTTGATGCAAGTGAAAAAATAACACGATTATAGCATAATTAAGCTCGGACCGTTTGACTCATCTATACCTTTGTATTTTGTAAACAACATCATGTTTACACGCACAGGCCAACTTTTGACTTTGCGTGCAAACATGATGTTGTTTAAATACATGTTCTTAATGTAGTATTGGTATTTCTTAATCAAAAACTCATTAAGCATCTTACATTAAGATGTTATCATTTGATAGCTTTAAGAAATTGTTCTCAAGTTATCCAAATGTCTTATATATTTCAAAGTATTCACCACCGAATAAGGGTGATGATATCTATATGAAATTACAAGTTATGCAATCTACTTAACCATGTAAGTTTGCTATGAGTTTGATTACATCAGGACAAATCCTACGTTCCTATTATAACTTTTCGGAGCAAGAAAAAATTATAGGAATGAGTCTCCCTTTTGTCTTACAAGGAAAAGAGGCTCGATTTGTCTTCTTTAAGTAAGAAACAAATCATCGTTTACGATTTAATGTTGCATTAATACTATTGAAGAATCACAAAATTCAAATTTTATTATTTTCGATAATACTCCTTAAAGAAAATTAACTACCCATGTTTATATAAATAAACAATTAATTTTCTAAGGCCTAGGATCCAACTTGATATACCACCATCACATCAGTTGATCTGCTAAAAATGGTGTATTCAAAAGGTAATTGACGATCAATAATTGCTACCGGTGCAATTCCTAGAACATTATGGGACTTACTTTATTACAATAATATACCAGTAAGCATGTTCCATCCCATCTTATGCCTCGAGTTTAAGGTCACACCACTAAACCGATAAGCATGTAACACTAACGTCTCACGAAAAAGTGTATAATCACTTTGGGATTACAATCTACATACGTTTCACGCATAGTAAAAAGCATCTGCAAGTGTTCTTACAAATTGGATGGCAACAACTTATTTAAAAGGGAATAATATTTGACGTGGCAAATATGTACGAAGAAGCATGCATATATCTTCATATCATAAATTTTAATAAAAACTTTACTCAATTAAGTTATTTATTATGGTATCACTTATTTTTTATACATCTCATGTATAAATAGTGTTACCTTTAAAAAATGACGATTCAACGATGTTTTCAAATTCAAGGATTCTTATTTATCGTGGAAAAAGATTAAAGAATGATTAAAATCATTCAAACCCTAGACCATTCGCTCTTCCTAAATAATTGCAAGATATCAGGGATTTATAGAGTATAAAACCTCAAACCCTTGGTGATATGCCTTGCAAGTAAATAGTACTTTTGAAAATTACGTCATTTATAAATTTGAACTCTTTAATTTAGAAAACATATTATAAACCTATTGAATTGTAAGTCTCGTCGTGGGAAACCCGAAGGCCATGATTATCAAATGTAAGCCGAACCCAAATTGACAAATAAGACAACGCAATTAATAGTTTATAATAAATTTTATTTCATAATTATTAGTCATGTTTATATTTTATTTTTCGAAAACCCCTTTTGTTTTCTCACAAGTCAATACTTAAAACAAAAAACAATATAAACAACAACTAAGACACATAACATTTATTTAATCACTTAACAATTAAGTCATGCAAATATAAATGATGACTCTAATTGTATAATAATTAATCTATGTATATATTCATATAAGGCTCCTTCATCCAATGACTCCGGCCACATACATCGATATAATCGATAGCGTAAACCAAATATAAATATATACCACATAGCACATAAAAGCTGTAGAAATTTTAGTCGACTTTAGAACCACTGTCTAGGACATAGCTAGGGTACTTACTCAGCTTTCTGAGTAACATACAAAGTTGTAGCTTACTGAGTATGGATTTACATCAAAATTTTAAATTTTTTTGACTTACGATGAATATTTTACGAATTTTTTGAGTAACAGTTGTGAGTCAAACAATTCAAAAACTATAAAAACTCAACTTTTATGTCTATGTTTATCAAATCATGCATAGTTACAATAAACAATTGTTTAACACTTTTAAATCAAGATTATATATATATATCGATCCTATGATAAAACTTCTTGTGTTTATCACGGATCTGGGGAAAGCATTTTCCAAATATTTATTAAAAACTATCCCCAGCGACATGTCGCTGGGGATAGTTAACAATTAAGTTAAGGTTTAATTATGGGTCTTAATCACTTTAGCTTACCCACAGATTCCCCAGCGACATGTCGCTGGGGAAAAGTGTGCCACCGTGGCACTAGTTCCTTGACTGAAAAATGAGTGGGACCCACCTCGTCGCTGGGGATTATCGCTGGGGAAAGAATCCCTTACGAAGCTTCCCCAACGAGCATTCCCCAGCGACAAGTCGCTGGGGATACCTTTCCCCAGCGACATGTCGCTGGGGAAAGGCCCGACAATTCGCCAGGGAAAGGGGCGATTGTTGTAGTGATTTCATTTGATTTTCATTTATTTAATGTTTTTAAGAGTTGTTGACTTTGTTGTTAAATTGCTCCCATTCGTCATCTCATAGATATGTTTTTTGATTATTGGACTTGTGATGTTTGTAGATTATTGGACTCAAATACATATAGTTAGACTTTATTCTTTAAAATGATGTTTTATGATGGAACATTTGCTACAAGATGAATTTTCCATTCGTATACGAGATTTAGGATTTGAAGTCTGATGTCGTATAGTACGTATAATAGGCCTCTGGGCCTGGAATGTACTAATCACATGTGGACCCTAGCTTTGGCCCGGATATGACAACATTAATCAGCATTAAATATGATTAGTCAACATCCAATCATCATTTAATGTGATTAGTCAACATCCCAACAGCATTTAATGTGATTAATCAACATTCAATCTTACATTAATATGCATTTAATGTGATTAGTCAACATCCCATCAGCAGGTACATATTTTTAGAGTTGCCATGGAAAGATTCAGAAAATGGTCGCATGAGTACTCTTGTTAAGTCACGTATATCTAAGTCAAAGACACGTCCTCCCCGAATAAGTTGAACAGATTAACCCTTATCGCTTAACGTTTTAAAGAATTAAGTCCACTTAAAAAAATACAAAGTTTAACTTAATAACACAGTGCTATTTTTAAAATATACTATATTATAATATGGAAAAAAGTGAATTTAAAAAAAAGTAGTTGGGCTTTGGGCCTTTGGGGGGCCATTGTCTCAATAAATTCCAACTTCATTGTCCTATAAATTCCATCATCATCGTCTCTTAAAAAACAACATCATCCTCTCATAAAAAAATTAAACATGAATTACAGCATGGCGTATTCTGGTGTTACTTTTGTCAATATAATGACGACGTACAATGCCACCAACATTTCTCAAGCATATCATTGTACAAAGTTACACCTAACTGTTTTATCTAGGTGCGATGGTGGTCATGTGGGCAAACTCCAAACACTTTACAACAAACATTTTAATTTTATATTCACGGGTCTTAATTTTCTCCGCGAAGTAATGCCAATGGTAAGCCCTTTAGATCTTCGCAAGCTATTTGAAACTTATGGCTTCTTACTCTAATGTCTAAATCGGTTAGTCCCGGTGTTGGAAATTAAAGCGGTATTGTATGACCATTGGCTGGTTACATTAAGCTTTTAACAAATCGTTGTGATTATAGCATTGTTAAGACTCTAATACCCGAGTTTATGGGTTCGTTAGGAATAGTAAACAACACTAGAAGTTTAGTTCCACCTTATTCAACATATACTCGTGATCATCATGATACGTGCAAGCCACTCCTTCTTATGGATATTATAGCTTGTTATATACTATGCTTATCTCAAAGCAATCTAGGCATAGATTTTAGTGGGCTGGTTGATGTTATAGAAAATATTGATGAGTGGTTCGAGGTTTTTGATGGAGATATGGCGAGAAGAAGGTGGCTCGTCGAATATCTGATGCAAAAAATAGAATTTGATGATGAAGAAGCGAGTGCAAAACTTTTTGGCGTAGCATTGGTTGAACACGCTAAGGTGTGCAAAGACGCTAATATGGTACAATTAGGAGTGAAGCTTGCAATCAAGAAAATAATACCTTTATTCATTGACGTGTTAAAACACTTGGCTAATAAGTTTAAGGTAATATGTAATTTACTCTATATATCCAAGGTAATATGTAATAAGTTTAAGGTAATATTATACTTACAGCTTAGAGATATAGAGTAAATTACATATTACCTTAAACTTATTAGCCAAGTGTTTTAACACTTCAATGCATTGACAAAAGTAACACCAGAATACGCCAATGCTGTAATTCATGTTTAAATTTTTTATGAGAGGATGATGATTGGAATTTAAGGACAATGAATTGAAATTTATTAAGACAATGTCCCCCCAAAGGCCCAAAGCCCAACTACTTTTTTTTAAACCCTAATTTCAATCGAAGCAACTCTTTCCTTTTTGTATTATATAACATTCTTAGAAAAAAGTGATTTTCACTTCTTTTTTTAAATTCACTTTTTTCCATATTATAATATAGTATATTTTAAAAACAGCACTGTGTTATTAAGTTAAACTTTTTATTTTTTTAAGTGGACTTAGTTCTTTAAAACGATAAGCGATAAGGGTTAATCTGTTCAACTTATTAGGGGAAGACGTGTCTTTGACTTAGATATACGTGACTTAACAAGAGTACTCACGTGACCATTTTTTGACTCTTTCCATGGCAACTCTCAAAATATGTACCTGCTGAGGTTTTAAACCTAGACCTCTTGTGAGTAACACAAGGGCCTCATGGCTATGTCACTAGGTGGTTGTAATTACTAGTTCTGAAAAATAGGAGCAAAAGAAACTTTTGAGTTCAACAACAGTAACAAAGTAGTCGGCTAGTAAAGCTCGCGAGCTCTATAAGGTTTGTGTGTTATTACATCTTTACCTTTTCGTATATGTGTATTTAAATTTTTTTTGTATTACATCGCTTGAATCGAGGTGAGGTCAAAAGTTCCGAGTTAAATAATGTTAAACTTTATTACTATTGTAATCAATACTCTACTGATGATTGAGTCTAGTCGAGCTAAGATTGATATCCATCGAGCATGAGCTTTAAAGTTAATTCCCTATCGAGCACGAGTTAAGTTTGAAGCATGTTAAAAGTGTAACTTTGCCTAGAAATAAGTTTCGGGACTGATATTGTCTTTTTTGAAAGTTATTTTTCAGATATCTAAAGTTTGTGTTGTTGTTGCTCATATGGAGAAAGGTGGAGGGCTGTTTCTGCCAAACTTGGGAAGTGTGGAGATGCCCTAGTATATAAAGAAAAGGCTGAGGTTAGAGTTTTATAACTTTGCCTCACTTTCTCTCTCTGTCTCTCTTGTTCTCTCTCAAGATCAAAACCCTAATTCATTTATTGTGATTCAGTTGTAATAGAACTTTTGATAAATAGTCAAAAGGATTACACAAGATTAGCTGTGGTAATCATTGGTTTGATTAAGATCAAAACTTATGATCTCTTTGTTCTTGGTTGTAATCTGTTGTTGATTGTCTTGAATTGAGATTCAAGACTGTTATTGTTTTGTTTTTAATAAAGTTTTCAAAGCCAAAGTCTTTATGTCGACTCATGTTGCGAGCTTCACAACGCTTGGCTCAACACAACTCGATTACCCTCCTATGCTCATATGCATTTAGAAGGGTTGGTGACGTTCTTCCTCGTCATTACATTGAGAAAAGTAACACCAGAATACGCGTTCATGTTGTAATTCATGTTGTTATTTAGTGTGCAGTACTACAGAAATTTGATGTTGTAATTAATGAGACAAGTGATGTTAATACACTATATTTTCTTTATTCTAAAAAAAAAACTTTCTTTTTTCTTTTTTCAAATTCACTTTTTTCTTCCGTATTTTAATACTGTATATTTTAAAAACATAGTGTTCATAAGTTAAACTTAATTATTTAAATCGACTCAAGTTAGGGCGGGCATAAAAACCGCGGATCGGATCGTTTTTTCATTCCGATCCGATTGAATCTTGTGCAAAACCGGTCATTATACTTTGTTGCATCGGACCGAGCCGAAGACCGACCCAGACATGGAGGAGATAATTCGGTCCCGCATTTTAAACCAAATCGGTTTTCGATCCGGACCGCCAGTCCGGTCTACTCGGTTGACAACGCTTGGCTTAACACGACTCGATTACACTCCTATACTCCTCAAAAGCATTTTTGGAAAATTTACTATATCATTAAATGCTTGAGACGTACTTAGTACCTCATGAATAACTATCACACCTTAGCTTCTATACTATAAGAGAATGTTTGTCAGATGAGCAAATACGTCTCTTGCATTGAATTGAATTGTACTAGCAAGTACCCGCGTGATGCGGCGGCGGGTACGTGTAATCAAAAGTTTTGGCAAGCAATATTTTTTGATTACACGTTTTTCGTGATAAAGACTTTACACATGACGAAAATTTTAGGGAATAACTTTCACTACTACAAAAATGGCCATAGAGCCCTCTTGAAAAGAGCCATAGAGCTCAGTTTTTCAAACGGGCTCAAAAGGAGAGGGACTCTAGTTGAAAATCAAATAGAGCCCGATTTTTTCGTACCGAACATGGCTCTATGTGAAAAATAAAAATAAATAAAAAATACATTTTCTGGAAGAATTCAACCATTATATCAAATTTTGAATAGCGATAAAAACTCAGTATCAATATTCCTTGGTTTCATCTATTATAAGAAATCCTAGCTATAAAATCTTCATCCTTACTTATATCTTTAGTCGAACCTTCAAACTGAAGAATGGTGAAACGTTGTGTGTGTGTGCACCAAAGGTGTAAAATGTGTGTGTGTGGGTTTACACGTCCCACAGGAAGATGTAGATGCTAGCATATGTTTTAGCCCCAAGGTCATTAGTTTGATCCTGTTGATGTAACTGTCTTACCATTGATCAGGTAAGATTGGGGCTTGTAGTAGTCATTGTATAAAGATGATGATGAAACCTTGTTAGCCAATAATAAAGAATGTTCTTAATGTTTATTCCGCTGTGCATTCTATTGTTCTTTGTTATTCTTCATCCTAGATATAAGGTCTAAACAACCTGAGCTTACATCGATATAAGGAGTTTTTCAGACTCTACAATTGGTATCAGAGCCGCCGCCTCCGGCCATCGGGTACACGCCGGAGGTTCGGAGGGCTCCCTTTATACCTTAACCTTTGTCATTTTTTTTATCTTCAAATATCAAGTAATAATGAAAATCCACCTCCACCAATCAATCAAATCCAATCAAAACCAACCGATAACCGTTTCCTCACCAGATCCACCACAACGACCACCATTTGCCGCGCATTCCCTACTAAGGTTTTGTGATAACCATCCGCCACATTTATTTGTTGATCATTGGCTTTGTGTTGATAACCGGTCGACTTACTTGTTTCTTTGATGTCGATCTTTGGTTCAAATGATAGTCACTCGACAAGATCTTACTATTTGTTGGTCGATCGTCGGTTTATAACGATCTGGTTATTTGTTTTACAAAGAGAGAAAAGGGGGTGCTTTTGGTTTTTGGTGAAATTAAATGAAATGAAGAAAGTGGGGACATACTTTGACGATTGTGATGGCTAATTGAGGCACATTATTTTATTTTTATTTTTTTATTTATTTTATTTGTTTTTCGAATCCAGGGTATCATTCCCGAGACGACAAGTGTTTGTTTGTTGGTCGAATCTATGGTATCAAATCCCGAGACGACTTTTGTTGGTGTCAAATCTAGGATATAAGTCCCGAGACGACTTTTGTCGAATCTAGGGTATCAAGTCCCGAGACGACTTTTGTCGAATCTAAGGTTTAAGTCCCGAGACGACTTTTGGTTTTCGGCAGATAGATACAGTTTGAGTCTGCCATCTTTGACAGATATATATACCTTGAGTTTGCCGTGTTAAGCAGATAGATACAGGTTGAGTCTGCCATCTTCGACAGATAGATATACCTTGAGTCTGCATGAATAATTTATATTTCTTAGTTTTTTTTAGTCTGTAAAAAAAAAGATTTTTCTGTTTGTGAATTTCAGGTTTGAAGATTTGTCTCCGCATGTTCACGGATTTCTTCAACAACTATTGTTCGGATTTCTTCGCAGGTTGAGTCTGCCATCTTCGACGGATTTCTTCAACAACTATTGCTCGGACTGCGGGGGAGTGTTAGCCATATGTTTTGTAGTGATTGATTGGCAGATGATTTGTATATTTAATATGATTGATTGGCTAGTGATTAGCTTGATTAGTGGGTAATCATTATTTACCCAGAATAGCTTGTATAAGCTCCTTATATATATATATATTTGTTCTCTTTGTAATGCCACACGAAATCAATACAAAGTAATACCATTCTACACAAACCACGACTCATCTTGTTCTTGAGCTTTCCTTCTAGCCGATTCATTATATATAGAGGCTGCAAAGATAACAAGTATAGATTAGAACAAGTGAAATAACAAAAACAGAGTTGAAATTCAACATCTTTATATGAACCAATAAATTAAGAATGGACATACCGGTGGATATATATTTCCTTGTTATATAATCTAACCTTCTGTCATGCTGTCAAAATTTATAACCTCTAAGTCCTTCGGATGCCCTAGCGTTGATATATTTCATTGTCTATAATCTATATTAAAAGTTAATGCTACACATTTTAGTGTATTTCGACATAAAAAAATATTTGGATACAAAATAAATTTATGTGATTACCTGCACCCCATAAAGTTCCGTCATTTGAAGTGTGTTTTAGACTTGGCAAGACTTGGCCCGACAAAGTAACAAACTACCTAAATGTCCAGCCCACAAATACTTCTAATTAACTTGTAGTCTTGTACAATTGTGCCCTAATATTTCTCATAACTAAACACACAGCAACCCCTATTTCTCTTTGGTCTTTTATCCATCCAAACACAAACCAAGAAAACTACTATGGTCTTTGGTCTTTTTTTAATCTCGATTCACAGAAGGAACAAACTTGAATCTCCTATATTTCTGTAACTCGTGGTTAGTTGTTTCGGCTTTAAATCTTGAAAAAAGTATCGGGTAAGTTTGTATATATCAAAGATCGATGATTGGTGAAGGTGTTGTGGGTTTAAAGGATTTCGAGGCGAGAGGCACCGAATATTTGCTGGGATAAGAGCCGATCAGACCTAATACCCACATCTTACTCGGTCAGACGTATTTGTCAATCCTGCCTCTGACTTTCGATAAAAAAACAAACACCCAAAACATCTGACCGCGTCTGACTGGTTAGCGTCAGATGTTGGTTCAGACACACCCTAAGTCAATTGGTATTCACAATAATCATTTCAAATTACAATTAAATATTGTTTTATTATGTGATATTTTGGGCTTCACCTCGTTGCAGTCTTGCAGACATTGCATTTGTATGTATAATAATACATCATATTATGATCGAAGAGCAATAAAACTACGTATGTGTGTTTATTTTGAAGTAAGTGAGCAACAAGTTTCCTCTTTGATTTACTCCCATCGGCAAAGATTACAAGTCTAAAACCCTTATGATTAAGACGTGTGATGCATACTTATACCATAACTTGCATAATCATACCGAATAATGCCACATCGTAATTCGTATAGGGGAAGAAATGTATGCAACCTTCGTATACGACTAGATGAAAAAAGAAGAAGTTTTTTCTTGTTAATTCAACTATTTTTGACCTACGGCTCTAAATTATACACCAAGGGCCGAGTAGTTTTTCTACACGTTTCAAAATGGTTGGGCGTCCATGTTTTGGGGTAAAAAGGAGATCGTTCCAACTATAAAATGACGCATGGATATAACGTTGATAAGAGAATAATGGGGCAGCTAAAAAAAATATAAACTCTAAATCGTTAAATTTACAAAAAACTGTGTTGGTCGTCTGTTATGATTTATATAAATTGGATAATTAAGTAGTTGTTGTAATAAAAAAAAAAAGCAATTAAAATCTTACCACCACATGGTAATATATGCTTGCTAATGCTTTAACGTTTGGTCCTGCCCTAACAAACGTTTGTTTTGTACCCACTAGACTTTGGCTTGTGTAGTTTCTATAAATGTTGAAGATATCTTAATACATTAAAACTTACTGATGCTATAATATCGCAATTGGCATTGGTATGCTCTAATAAACGACAAAATTTAATGTATCATTAGAATAAAACTAAAAACATGTTCTCTTTTGTTGTATTAAATCACATAGTTTTTCCTTAATTCCTTTACGATTAGTTATCATATTATAATACATACATTTACCATTGTACAGTGGAAGCTACAATGCTTCTACTGTACAATGGTTTGGGCCTGGGCTTCCACTTTGGGCCGGCCCAATTAATTTTTTTTTTAATTTTTGACACAAAATAAGGGGAAAAATATTACAAAAGTACCGATTCAACTTTAAAATAATCGACATAGTCACAAACGTACAACTTTAGATTGCATTAAACAGTGTCATTTAAAAAAAAATACCCATATAGCAAAAAAAAAAACAAAGCTTTAGACATGAGGCCCAACACATAAGCCCATATAAAAAAAATAAACTATTAAACATGAGACAAAAAAAAAATTCGCAAAAAAAAAAACAAAAAAAGTATAAAAAAAATTTTGCCGCCCCGCAACAACGCGCGGGACATAAACTCATATAAGGAAAAAAAACAAATTATTAAACATGATACCGAAAAAATAAACCCGCACTATTAAACATGAGACCGAAAAAATAAACATGCACAAAAAAAACATATAATCAAAGAAAGAAACATTTAAACATGAGGCCCAACACATAAGGCTATATTTAAAAAACAAACTATTAAACATAGAACCGAAAAAATAAACCCGCACAAAATTAAAAAAAATACAAGTAATAATAATCAATGCCCGCAACAATGCCAGAAAAATTTAACGATGTATCCCAGCAAGCAAAACGCGCGGGTAATCCTGCTTGTATCTATCTATATGCATTAGTTCAAAAAAAATCTATCTATATGCATCGATATTGAGATTTCAGGATACTTCTACTTCTATCTCTTCTACCATTTCCTTCATCCAACGCTTACTGGACCTTAAAGATCCAAAAACCATTCGCCTAAAAAAACAATGGCTGATCCCTAAATCAACACTCCACAATTTGATATAATTGCAAAATCAACTTAAGACAAAGAAAAAAAAGGGTTTGAAAGATCTTCGTAACAAAGGCTATCAAATTTTCAAGGTAAGAAATAAACCCTTCATTGTTTTTTATGTAAAGATTGGATTTTTACAAAAAGTATAAGCTTTTACTTTATTACTATTGAATTTTCCTTTCTTTATGCAGTTAGAGTAATTGATGAATGTTGAAAGTTGTATTCTTTTGGTGATATTACAAAGAAAAAAAAGGAATCTGAAGTTGGGTTCTTAACATCTTTTTGGCCAATATCGCACAGGACTATGACCAGGCTTCTTTTTTTGACTTTGCTGATTGGGCACTCAGAAAGGTAATTACCCTATTTATAAACTAGCAGTTGGTTCATAATGTTTATCTTCTTTTTTTTCTTTGAAAATTAGGTATGGAAGTACTATTTCATTCTTAAATAAGCAGATACTCTAATAACTGCCGAAATATCCTCTTAGGAGAGTTTAGGTTGTTTAGATTTATTTAAAGTAGCAACATAATGGTTACATATAGGCTTTAGATATCTTTTAGCAGTAACGCAATTAGAAGTTGTAAAATTTTGTAAAGACGATACACCGAATGGTAAACTCAATAATGGTGCAAAAACTTTAATTTGTTTTGTGTTTTTGGTGCTGATCGAGATGAAATTATATATATTAGTGTCGTCTTTTGTAACAGCAATGGATGGTGGTTGGATATTATGCACCATTGCATAGGATTACTACTTATTTGAGGGGTAAAATAAGCAGTTTGGTGGTGCTTATTAGACCTACTCGACTGGTCAAATTCTGTGTATTTCAATAGGGAAGTGATACTCACACCACAAAAAGTGATGGGAACACCACAATATCACATCACTAATGCATATGTTACAACATTATACATGCATAATTGTGGTGTGCAAATAACTTTTTGTGGTGTGAGTATCACTTCCCATTTCAATAGCATTAGCACTTTCAATTTCTAAAAAGCATTCCTAAACACCTCCTTATACGCTTATTTCTTCTTTTAGTGTATGAAGTTAGAAGAAATATCAGATTTTAACTATAGTATGTTTTCATATGCAGGTCCAGTTGCATTTCACCCTCAAGCAAATATTTTCTCCAAGATCTGTAGCTTACTGAATTAGCAAGTAGGGTTCGGGATCCATTTGAGCAGGAGGCGTTTCTGTGCCGGCACAAAGATAAGGTAAAATTGGTTTAAAATATAAAAACTATGTATCTAATATAGCGAATGCCATATATTGACAATTAACCTTCAAATTCTATTTTTTTAATGAAAATAGTTCATTGCACTTAATTAAGGTATGTACTTCCTTTTGTGAGCTTTATTAATTATTTTTAACCTCCAATGCAGATGGGAACAATCATACTCCGCCAATGATATACAGACTATGGCCAGGGATCAGGTATGCATGACTCTTTCGATTTAATAAAGTAAAACAATGTTTTTTATAAGTAAATTCTATTGAGCATCTCATTGAAGGTTTTCAGCAATGTTCCATGCTGGTACTTTACTTTCTATGGAATAATGAGTAGTCTGTTCATGACTCAAAGGACTAAGAGAAAGTTTGTGTTTCTTAGGTCTTCAACAACTGCTGAAACCATTTTCAAGTATGCTAGAAAATTTATATACTTTATTGAGATCTTTTTTCTGTTAATTTTGTAAAACTTAATTATTTTATCGATGCTTCAGTTTTAGTATAAAATGTAGTTAATGTTGTTGAATGTTTATGTAGACATGCGAGTCCAGGACATGTACCTATTCAGTATGGTGGGATGAGTGTGGATTATTGTGATTGCAATCCAGAATTTACCATTGATTGATCCAGCTGCAACTGCGTTTTATGGTTTAAACCAACCACCAAACAAACTGGAAATTATCGTTAATTAGGTATTCCTACCTCTGTACGAGTTTATTGTTTATTACCTTCTTAATGCTTATGCTGTAATAGATTGTGAGATGAACCTTTTCTCATTTGTCTAAAGAGAGTTTATTAGATGACCAATTCTGACACAAGTTAGGGGCTGTTTGATAATACTGTATTGTCTTTCGCTCATTGTAAGATGTATATGTACACTTTGACTACTTGAAGATGAAGGACTGCAGTTGCGAAAATTCAAACCTCCCACTTTTTAAATATGAGACTATATGAAGGGTCCTTTAGTCACACTATATGTGGAGTACTAAGTAGATCAATAAAGTGCAACAATGGGTTGGATAGTTTATCATAAGCGGGTAATAGTTATGTTGGTGTTACAGTTTACATATGCAGGAGTATCATTATCAGCTAAAGCTTTTTTCTTGGAAGGAATGAGCCCTTGCGTTTGTTTATAGACAGGCTTTCGAAACATTGTTTATTGCCCCTATCGCTTACTTTTCAAGATATTTTCGAACACGATATCAGAAACACTATGCATTTAAATCCTCTAAAATAATTAGTAGGTTTGTAACTTGAACTTTGTTATGTGTTGTAGGAGTAAAACAGCAAGATGTTGCTTTTCGTTGATCTTCATTGCTTCCCTTATTGGGTAAATTAGTTTTTTACGTTGTAAATATATCTTTCGCTTCCCTTTATATCTAAAGATAACATAAAAAGGTTTTCTTATATATTTTGAATTACTTACAGGTAACAATAACAGCAACCAATTATTCCAATAAAGAATGCATATATTTGGCCTCATCATCACAGTCAAGTGCTTAATCTATCTTTTATCCTGCTATCCAGCCTTGTTGCTCATCAAGTTGTGGGTACTGATCAATTTGTGATCATCAGCAGCATGACGTGTTATTTTTCTTAGTGTTATGCAAAATCTATTAAATATCAAATGCCCTGGTGATATTAAAGGAATTACAGAGTTTAATTTTCGTTTTTGATTTCATAAATATGTAAGGTCGAGCACTACTAATTTGAGCCTACGACCATTCATGCAGAAGGGAGTTTGACTGCAGGACCTACCCTTCAGGCCATAACATATTTTTACTAATGAGGTGGTCATATACACTCTTTGCACACTATGATCATTCACCCGTCCTATCAACGTTCAGACCGTCCTGGCAACAAGTAATCAGGTTGGTCATAAATTCTTTATTAATTTTTCTCTACACAGACCATCCCTAATGAGTGTTTATTTATGTATTTTCCAGGATGTGAATTATTCGTGTCATAGTCCACTAACACAACAACGAAGTGAAATGGCGAAAGCCTTAGATCGATCAAGTAAATTGCCTCTGATGTAATATTTCATATTACACTTATACCAATCTGCCACCAACTCATTCAAAGGAAACGTCGCTGTTGCAACCCCTTGACGCATAAAGTCTTGAAACGCACAGAAGGATATGTTCACAATTTAGTAGCTAGGTATATATGTATCTATTCATGAACATGTCGGTATATTTGACAGTTACATACGCGGCCATATAACCGCCGATTTTAATTCAGAAAAAGATGAAAGCCCACCGCAACGAGCCGGCCAATAACCAACTTTGTTTGCACAAATTGAACTTTGTTAAAGCCCAAGAAATCATCTTAACTTCTTAAGTTATTAACTAGCTCATATGTATAGCCCAATATTTATGGAAGTTGTAGTAACCCAAGCCCAAAGTATTCAATTATGGAAGTATGGAACGACTCAAGGCTATACCAACAATCCATGAAATCAGGTCTCCGTTGTTTTTCTACTTTTCGTTGTTTGGTTCTTTTTGTCGTTCGCTCTTAGTGACTGATTTTGCACATCATAAATACGAGTATTGAATGCTAAGCCGACTTTTATTTGAGCAAATATATTATGACGTATAACACGAAGAAATTACGACGTATAACAATCAAATACATTATATGAATCTAGAGAAAGTATGCCATTCCTATGCCCCAGATCATTTGGTTAAAAATATGGAATTGGCGGGGTTCTCCGTCCTCTTTTAACCCATATCTCTCGGACATTATTTTTGGAAAAATCGGCTTCCTTAAAGATAAATTGGTGAATAAACTATGTCATGCTGTCTGCTTTGCTACGATTTGGCATATCTGGAATTGGAGGAACAGAATATGTCATGCGTCCTCAGAAGATGAGAGGATTTCTTTCCGTAATGAAGACAAATTTCTATTGATCTAAAGGACGTCACTCTTGTGGGCTTCAAATAGAGCATCTAATAATCGATTTTCTTGGAAGCATTGGATTTATAATCCCGGTGATTTGAACCAAGGCTGTCAAGATCGCGATCCCACCTGGGATCGTTTTTGTCTTTGCAAGATCGAGATCGTAAGATCGGATCGAGATCGTAAGATCCTACCAATTTATCATGTTCTGTAAGCAACGGATAAACGAGTCAAACTATTTTTATTTCTACTCATCATCAAATATAAATTTTTATAATATCCTTTTGAAAATGTCAAAGTTCAAATTTCAAATACCAAAGTAAAAGTAAAACACAAAAAAGTCAAGTTTCAATAGTCACATTCACGATTTAGCGGAATAAAATTACATAACATGCGTAATAAACGTCTCAAAACAAAGTACTTCACTAGTATCACTACAATTAAGCTATATGAATTAAAACTTAAAGGTTAATAGTTAAAACTATGAAAAGGTAAAAGAAAAAACAACAATTACCTGTAAGAAAATTTTTTCTTAAGCTAACTAGAACATGAGAAGAAGAACCCTAATTTGTTTCATGTAATTTCAATTTGGGGAAAGTAGATAATTAGGTTTATTGATTAGAAAATCTAGGAATGAAACGTCAATACTTGTTACTGAGATCAACGGACTCGTATTGTTCTGTTTTTGGCCTAAAAAAAGTAATGGGCTAATAAGTATGTAAGTCAATAAGTTAGTAACTTGGTAATTTGGTAAACTCGTATCGACACGCGATCCTACGATCTTACGAGCGAGTTTACGATCCTACTTGCGATCCTACCTCCGATGCGATCCTACACGATTTTATCAGATGGATACGTAAGATCGTACGATCTTACGTGTAAACTCGCGAGTTTGACAACCTTGCCGGGCAATATTATTTTCTAAATGTCACTTTCGACTTGATTAGAAATAAAAATACTTTTTGAAATTATAACATTTTTAGCCTTTTTGACTTTCCTTTTGGCTAGATTAAGGTTTGGATTTTATTCATCATTATCATCACTAACAAGGGATTGATTCAAATGTTCCATCATTATCAATATAAACAATCATAAGGAAGTCCACTTCCCAGCGGAGCCCCGACCCGACCCAACCGGGTGCCCGCGACCCGATTTCAACCCGGCCCAAGTTGAAGCCCGGCCCAAACTCATTTTTTGTCCCATTAACCCGGCCCACTTTTCGCCCATTTAAAATTTACAAAATACTCCCACACTATGTGCAAATTACGAAACATACCCGCACTTTAAAAAAAATTACAAAATAGTAATCCGTCCTTTACAACGTTAATATAAACAATCATAAGGAAGTCCTCTTAAAACAAAATAAAAAAGTGATTGTTAAATCGTATTTTTGTAGTCATTTTCTATGATCTAGCTTAGGCTGGATGGAGTGGTGGTGGTAAACCCACCTGTACACCGACAGCGGCCACATTCAGCTATCTCCTCTCTAATCAATAAAAACTTCATATCTCTCCGTACTAACGAACTCACTCCAATCTAAAACTCAACATATACTCTCCATTTTTTTTTATTTAAATACTATCAATTTATAAACTAAAAATAAATATTTACGTAAACGTAAACGTTACGAAATTAATTAAAAAAAACGTTAACACTAACTAAAAATAACTTTTATTCATAAATTAAAACACATTATTACAACACAATTAAAAACAATACATCGATTATTAAACACAATACATAGCATTATTAATCTTGTTCGTATTCCCGATATCAGTGTGCAACACCCAATATTACCAAAATGAAAAACTCACGTTTCAGCTTCTTTTTTCTAAATTCCATCAATCCACCTTTTTCACGCTCATCTGTTCTTTCAATGTTTCTGTCTTAGTACCTCTATCTTCATCCTGAAGTAGGATGTTTACACATTCTCAATAAGAAATCCGTGAAGTAATAGGAACTTGTGGGCATGTGCGTAATTTTGTTAGAACTGACGAACCACCCTTATGGTTTTTCTAAGTCGTGAAGGTCGGGGTTCTGTGTAAGTGTTAGTTGAAGGCTTGCTTCGGTGGTTTTTTGGGTGCCGATCGGATCTTGCCTTTGCGTGTGTTTTCAGACATGGTAGAGTTTTTGAAATGTCTGTTTGTCAGGCGTGTGAGAAAAAGTTGTGACACAGAAGTTGAGGATTTATAAGTAGTGTGTGGCAGAACAAATAGGAGTTGTATTTTCAGATAACCAAACATATTTAGTCTCAATATGTCTTTTATTTTTTCCTGCCTTTTCGCTACATAGCAAGATTCATCTCCGAATCTTAAATCAAGATTCTCTTACTTCAAAAAATGTGTCCGATCAAATCTAACTAAGTCTCTTGTGGAATGTCACTGCATTTTTAGTAGTCGTTCTCAGATCTTGTGCTATTGACCCAATAATATAACGCCTTCGGATATTCAACATTCCGCTGCATACTCAGATTTGAAGGTGTTACACTATCTTCGTAAATTAGTTTTTGAACTAAAGCGTGAATTTCATCGACGTTGTGTGAAAGTAAACAAGCCATATTAATTTAAAAGTGAGAATAATTGTGTATAAAAATAGGTGAATTAGTGGGTATTTATAAGTAAAAAGTGAGGTTTTTAAATTTTTTATTTTTTTTAATAAAAAACGGTTAGATTTCGAGAGGGACCCACTATTTTAAAAACCCACACTAAGTGAGTATGTCACCGAATTGACACAAAACATGGCCAAAAGTCACCGAGCAAAAGGAAATCACCTAGGTGAGTTTTGCCACCGGAGTGTCACTCGCGCGCGAGTGGCTAGCTCACCTAGGTGAGTTTTGCACCACTCCGTCCAGCCTTAAGACATCAAAAAACTATCTCGTCCAGGACAGCAAATAATTCAGGACCGCCCTGGTTGCTCTATCAGTTTTTATATCTTTTATGGTGTCTAAAATAATTAACCATAATAGTATGCATACGGAGAGAACAAGACACGAAAAGATACCACACATTCAATTTGGATCTATTTTGTACTTTATTTCTTTAGTTAGTGATGACACATAAAATCAAACATTATCTATGTCTATGTTTTTTCTTTTCAAGTTTCTGGTCACATGGGATACACAAAAGTAGCATCAGATAAACCCACACACAAACACTCACGCGCCAAAAAATCAACGACTTCGACTGTTCGAGTATAAATTCAGCTCAAGCCTCCCCCCTCTCACACACACACACACACACACACACAAATCCTCATCATCTTTATACATCTTCTAACTAAATTAGGTTAGTGTTTTTTCTCTTTCACTTGATATTTTCGGTATAATGATTCTTCTTATTAAGATTATGAAATGATCACTTGTATTAGACGGTTATTATCGTTATTTAAATCCGATAATTGATTTTACCTGCTGTATTTGAGTTTTTTCATTTATTTTTTGTCAGTTAACAACATATTATTGCGTTTTGTGATCACACATATGTATAGATCTATCACTTTTGAAGATAATTTCATACGTTTATTTGATATATGTTTCTTGAATTTAGTTCTTATTGTTATTCTATTATTGTATTTTTTAGATAACAAGGGCGAAATCGGAATTGTTTATGTGGTATTTACTCGGTTTCTAGAGCTAGAATAAAGTACTAATCCAATGTTTTTGTTGGTGTATTTTCGGGTTTCCGGTGTCGTAAGTTGAGGAAGTCTCCCAGACTCCCAGTGGTGTAAACGAGCTGAGCCGAGCCTGGACCTGCCAAAGTTCGAGATCGGCTCTTTTAAAAGTCATAAATCTCGAGCTCAAGCTTGGCTTGTGGCATTTTCTACAAGCTCGGGCTCCACTTGTTTATATGATTGGCCTAAATGAACTAAATCTTGATATATGCTCGTCTTGTTAAAAATACTAGAGTCGAGCTCACTTATATACATATTCTATTATACGTATACATAATTACATATATAAATTTAATAGACTCATTTAGGCTCTCTAGCCTAATAGAGTTTTGGGTATGAAGCTCGAGCTGAACTAGTTTATCAAATGAGCCCTGAACAAGGCTTGAGATCGGGATTGTTTAAGCTCGGCTCATATTGAACTTTTACCGAGCCGATCCCAAGTAGCCCATGAGCAGCTTTGCTTGTTTACGCCCCTA
The DNA here is from genome assembly GCA_026074375.1 of Tanacetum coccineum. Lineage (NCBI taxonomy): Eukaryota > Viridiplantae > Streptophyta > Magnoliopsida > Asterales > Asteraceae > Tanacetum > Tanacetum coccineum. The sequence goes on along the minus strand of BQNB010086600.1, from coordinate 4,759 downwards.
GGAAAATCAGTTTTAAGTAAACGCTATTCTGTCTAGGGTACCATGCATTCTGATCATAATCATAAACTCAGTTGCGTTGTCAACTTGTCATGTAAAGAATTTGTGAACCTTCATATAAATAGTTCGTATCCTCCTATTATGTGCTCTGATTCTGATTTTGGGCTTTTGAGTTTTTGTTATTTAGGCTTCTGATTTTAGGCAATATAAGAATTTGGTTTTATCTGCTGTAATTGCCGAATTTAGGCTTTCAGTCTGAGGATTTTCAAAGCTTTGATGATAGGTTAAATAGCTTTGTTTTTGGAATCATCCCGTGTATGTTGACATGTTGTATGCTCGGTTAAGTTCTGAATGTTTAGCTGTCTTTTCTTCTGGAACAACATTTCTAATTTTCTTTGTTTGTGGAACATCACTTTTAGTTGTCTTTTGCTTTGTTTTTCTAATCACTGACGTTCTTATGTTATGTACCTACTTTCTTGAGCATCATCCTTAATTTAACTTATAGGTTTCTGTGGGCAAGTTAATCATCAAGAATCTATTAGTCCCCTGTTCAAGGGTAAACTTCATTACTATAGAGTATAGATATGGTACATAAATTTGTCCCAATGAATTTCCCTAAAATCAGTTTTCTAAAGGGGATTCATTTTGGTATACAAGGACTTAAGTTAAACAAGGAGTTTAACATTCCCAAATCCATCGCATCTAGTAATAGTACCTGAATAATGCTTCACTTACTGACATAAAACTGGAACTATGGGGTTAGTAACTTAGTTCCAATATTCTAACATATTGGATGATAATCTCCATGTTCCAGGAATCTGACCTTTGACAGGATTAAATCGAAATTATGTTAAGTTGAATAGTCATGTTGTCATTTTGTTGCATTCTTTCCATTTGGAAGTTCATGATTGTTGAAAAGTTTACGTTAACTACCCTGTTTTCGATTTCAAGACCCTGTTTTCAGTTTCAATCATTTACAAAGTACATGTATTCTTAGTTTTTAGGTAATCAAGAGCTAATTGTTTATAATTATAATTGTATGCAGCAAAAGAACCCTTTTTCGATTTGAATCCTGTCGCACAGTCGTTGTACCGCCCAACCAACTCCGTTTCTCGCAGGTATAGATACGATTTTCCTTGTTATATACATCTGAATTTGCTTGTTTATAGATATAATAGTACTTCTTTATGGATCTAACTACATAGGTCCGTAGCCTAGAAACACACTGTTTTTTGGTTCAAGAAAAAGCATTTTTTGCTAGCAATTCTCATAATCTCAGTTTCACTTTAGAAACTTCGTATTTCACAAATCCCTTTATCACTAATTGATCCTTCTGTGTGCCATGCATTGGCTTGGTATAAAAAACTCCGACTCACAACTCAAAACCAAAATAGAGTCTGACCAAAAAAGATTGTATGCTTTGGTCAATAACTCACCAAAATCCATCTTGAAATTTGTGGGGATTGTGTGATGGGCATACGATTTCGTAATCGTTGGATTGCTTTAAGAAGATACCAACCTTTCACACAAATCTCCACAATATCATTATCTACACTTCATAGTCTTGACTCTATAAAGAAAATATGTTCAGGTGCAAGTGCTCTCTCATAATTGGATGTCACTCTGAGCTCGAATCACTAACAACTAACTTGCCGTTCTAAAAAAAATGTGATGGGCATACGATTTCGTAATCGTTGGATTGCTTTAAGAAAGAAGAGATACCACCTTACACACAAAACCTTCACAATATCAATATCTAAGGTTTAAAGTCTTGACTCTATAAAGAAAATATGTTCAGGTGCAAGTGCTCTCTCATAAAGCTAAAATTTATATAAAGCGAAAACAGTATCAAAATACAATGAAACTACAAATGTCTAAAATACCAGCTCCTTATGTTGAATTTTGGATTTCCTTTTTCCGAAATCCATAACTTTCTAAAGAAAAATTTAGCACAGAAAGGATCGACTATCACTTCAAATATTGGAACTTTCGGGGTCCAATATTGCTGATAAGCTGATGTATTAATCCTTTTCAGTTCAATTTGAACATGATAGATCGTGTTGACTTGGTCATCGACTTAGGATGGCCAAGTCAGGTTATGATTATCTCCAGATATGAATCACTTTTATGTAACGCTTATATAGTATAAGTGTTGTATTGCTAAACATAGTACTTTTATGCTATGTTTAAGATGTTAAACCATGAATAAAATATTGTACTCTAACCACCTTTAGGTGGTCATCATTCACTACCTTGAGGTTTTCATAATTGAAGTACAATTATCTATACAAACAACCCTGTGAGCTAAACCTTTATAATTGTTATGTTTGTTTTATGGATAGGTCATGACAGTAGTAGTCCTACTGTACCTTCGTTTTATCTGCAAATATATGTCCGGACTCCTTCCAGATATCACCTGTTCCAATGTCCGCAACCCACACTCTACAAGTTTATAAGATTTTTTTTTCGTATTCCGCGATTTTTTGATAATTTTTTGTAAATTATTGGCATATTGTATTTAAGAAAACTCAACTGGATCTTGAACATTCATACTTCAAGACCAAGTCATTCAGAATCAATATATCTATTGCATTAGCAAAATGAATTACCATTTACTATCTGTCTATCTAGCAAAAGAAAAGAACTACGTTAATGTTGACACTGATTGATATTAGTGACATCTAAATCCCAAATACATCATAAATGGACTTGTAGATCTGCGATGAAAGCCTAAACCGTCTGGATAATAGATGCAGAAAAGTAAGTTTAGATTTGAAGGTCTGTCAGAGCATCGCCAGACTCCAATGAGTCTTGAAGACTTTGTTTTTAACGACTTCACATTTCACCAAGACACCGGCACATAGCTTTGATGAAGTTTGGTTCAACAAAGATAAATAAAAAATCAATGCACTCATTTTCCAGTCAAAATAAAAAATCCTACACTTATATTGTCTATATAAAGAAATAGATATATGAACATACGTGGTGCATACTTGGAGTAATATATGTTACTGTCGTCCCTGCTTCACCTGAGCATATACATACAACCATTAACCTCCTTTGTTTATTTAGCTTGTTTTGACAAGTATCATAGATTTTTTGAAGCTTATCAAATAAGAGATGACATTTAAGCCACATTCAAACAATATATTACCATTATTTCAATGTTATTAATGTTAATTAATATTTAGACAGTTTTTTTACTTTCTTCAAAGCTTTTCCTAGTAGCTCTTAAATAAGAAGCTTTTGGATTCTAAAAACTTCTATAATTTGTTGCCAAACAAAGTTTGTATAAAAACAAACAAAAAGTTTAAGAAATACAAGTTATCGTATCTAGTTTGTTTCAACAACAACGCTAAATCGGAGATTGATAGTTTTAATTTCAATAAAATGGTTGGGGTCCACTTAGAAATTACCTCACAAGCGACTAAAAGTCAATGACTCGTGCATATTCTTCTATCACCACATAACACGACGTTGTGATGTGTTGACAGTTCAAATCACATGTAACTTTTAAATTACAAATCAAATATGATTTTTTCGGGCATAAATTTCGATACTCACAAAAAAACTAAAAAAAATCGTCGTCGAAGATATATAGAAGTGTCATTATAATGAAAGATTATTTTATCTTTCATTAGAGTGACACTTCAATATATCTTCGATGATTTTTTTTTGTGTGTCGAAATTTTTGCCCGAAAAAATCACATGTGATTTATAATTTAAAAGTTACATGTGATTTATGAAATTGCTTGTGATTTGAACTTTGTCACTCACATCACAAAATTGTGTTATTTCGTATCATGTAATATTAAATACACATAAAGAAAGTGAAAACAATATTTGTTGAAAGCATATCGAAATGTCTGTCTATTAAAAGATAATAAAATTATCGTTGCGATAATGTATATTTTGTCTCTTAACGATTCACGGCTTGCTGTATATTTTGTTTTTTGAAAAAAGATAAAAAGTGGGCTTTTTAAATCTGATTAAAAAAAATAAGTGGTTCAGATTGCTCAATCTCTAAATTTTAGTGATCTTTGCCGAATTCACCATAACTTCAATGATGACAATTATATTAGCATAGCATTGACATAGAGGAAAGCTCGTATGTTCGTATGTTTTTATATTTAGACATGTTTGACAAGTAGCTAGAATTATTGAAGCTTACAAATAGGAGATGACATTAAAGCACATTATATATTACTATTATTTCAATGGTATTAATGTAATGAACTATTTTAGAAGTTTTTACTTTCTTCAAAAGCTTTCCAAGTAGCTCTTAAGAGCTTTTGGGTTCTAAAAACTTATATAAATTTTGTTGCCAAACAAAGTTTGTATTAAAAATCAAAACAACAAAAGTTTAAGAAATATGAGTTATCGGATCTAGTTTGTTCAACACAACGCACTCAGGAGATGATAATTTTTATCCCAATCAAATGGTTGGGGTCAAGGAGGAAGAGACCATGTTTAACCAATGGGCATGGGGACAAAGCGAAGAAGAAAGAGTTGGCATCATCCATTCCATCAGCATCGTCAGAAACTGGCATTGATGAAGCGTTGACTAAGTTGTTGGTCAACGAATATGCAACTCACACCGACTCGTTTCTGACAATGAAACGATCAGACCGCGAAATCTTTTTGGAGCTCAAGAGGCAGGAAATAAAAGCGTAAAAAGAGAATCTCGAACTAAAGCAACAAATGTTCGTCATGCAAGAACAAAAACAACGACAAAAAGGCGAACTCTTCTATATGAGCCATA